>JAJOZX010000540.1:710000-777500 GCA_023014485.1 Bathynomus jamesi | reverse complement strand
TATATATATATATAAAATAGTTGCTGATAATAATCATGTCTATACATAAACATTTATATATATATATATATATATATATATATATATATAGATATATATTATATATATATTATAATATATATATATAAATGTTTATGTATAGACATGATTATTATCAGCAACTATTTTATTTATTTATTTATATATATATATATATATATATATATATATATATATATATATATATATAGTTACGATAGAAATGTTCTTCGGGAACCTTATCCTCAATAGGAATATGAAAACAAGAGATACGACTCTCAACATTTATTGGCCAAACGTTTCGGTCCACTCATGGGCCATCTTCAGTGACTAAATAGAAGCATCTAAAAATAATCATAAAACTAAAGTAAATACAAATGTCAAACTGTACGATAATAAAATCTAACACAAAAAAAAAGTTAAAAAGTTGTTAAAAAACTATCTGGATTATAAAACAAAATAAAAGTAAAATTAAAACAAACTAAAATTTCAAAAATTAAAAGTTTAAAAATGTTAAGTTTAAAATTTAAAAATTTAAAAAGGACTAACCTGGATGGTAAAAGTTACAAATAACAAGTGGAGAGAAAGGAAAAAACAACTTAAGTTAGTGCGTTGGTTGCGTTTAAAAGGTGTTGGTTATTTGTAACTTTTACCATCCAGGTTAGTCCTTTTTAAATTTTTAAGTTTTAAACTTAACATTTTTAAACTTTTAATTTTTGAAATTTTAGTTTGTTTTAATTTTACTTTTATTTTGTTTTATAATCCAGATAGTTTTTTAACAACTTTTTAACTTTTTTTTTGTGTTAGATTTTATTATCGTACAGTTTGACATTTGTATTTACTTTAGTTTTATGATTATTTTTAGATGCTTCTATTTAGTCACTGAAGATGGCCCATGAGTGGACCGAAACGTTTGGCCAATAAATGTTGAGAGTCGTATCTCTTGTTTTCATATTCCTATTGATTATATATATATATATATATATATATATATATATATATATATACAGTGGAACCTTGCTTAACGAGTGCCTCGTATAACGAGAAATTCGTATAACGAGCCAAAAGAATGGGGGAAAATTACCTTGCATAACGAGCGACACTTTGCTTAACGAGCAAAATATTTCGTCAAAATTTAAAGCGTAGACAAAAACAAATGTGTCTAGACAGTTTCCTCGTGAAAAAGGATCCAAAAGAAAGTGAAAGTGCCTCTAAAAAATTTAAAGCTAGTGACTGTGAGCTCGTCGAGAATGTTATTGCATTGAACGAAGACGATTTCTCCTTCCCCTCAATAACCCTCTCCTCCTCCCCTGTCTTCATTTCCTTTGCGTGCGTCAGGAGCACCTTCTCTCTTCGTAAGTTATTTATAAATTTCACCGTTTACTAATTATTTACATTCTCTTTTGGGTTAATTTTTATTAATAATCTTTTCATTTCATGCAATAATAATTTAAAAAACGCCTTTAAATATCATTATAAATATTATTTTAAGTATTTTTTAAGCATGGAACGCATTATCATATTTTACATTGATTCCTATGGAAAAAATTGCCTTGCTTAACGAGCATTTTGCATAACGAGCACAATTCGGGAACGAATTATGCTCGTTAAGCAAGGTTCCACTGTATAATATATATATTATATAATATATATATATATATATGTCGATGCATTTATAGTTTAAGTGGAAGTATAAAGAGTTAAACATCTTTTTACATAGAGCAAGATATATATATATATATATATATATATATATTATATGTGAAGTAGGAAGAAGGATTGTATAATTCAGAAGGTTCGTTCACCTACTCTGAGTAACAGGACGGGAGAGCGTCGTGTTATGTCGGTATTCATAGTACTTAGATAGGAAAGGATTATCTTCATTTATAGAACGAGCCAAGTCCCGTTTTGTTCCTTCTTGGATTGAATTAGATTCTAAAACTGGTTCAAGTTCATCGAGAAAGTACTTAAAAGACGAGCTGAAGCTCGGCTGAAACGGGTGGAACAAACTGGAGTAAGATGATGTGGGCTTTACAGTTGGATGAAAGTCGTGTAAAGTGTAATTGAACGAAACGTTCGGAACTCGGGAACCAATTGAAGAATTCGCCGCGATTATCTCTTGCGGTGGATTCAAATCACTTTCGATCGGTGGTGGATTCAAATCAATTTCGATCGGTGAATTCAAATCAATTTCTATCGGTAGATTCAAATCTTTTTTGATCGTTGAACCCCAATCTCTTCTGAGTCTTCCGAAAACGTTTCGTTCGTTTATAATATTTTTATCGTGTTCGTTGAATCTTGAAAGGGAGGCATTTGAAGACAAGCGAGGCATGATGGACGCTTTATTATTCCTATTTCCGAAGTCATTATTGATCTCCCGTTGGGACGAAATCAATTCAGTTGGAGAGCTTTCATTCTGATCTTCAAAGCCTGTAGAGTCCTTTAAAGGCAGACTCACCACTGGCAAATAGGGTCCCGCCTGCTTCCAATTCTGAAACAGAAGAAAATAAACATATTTTAATTTATCGACTAAAGAAATAAAATAGAATTTTATATTAAAAATTGGAAAAGCATTTGTGAAAAGTAGATGTACGCTTTATTTTAAATTATTCTGCGTCTATAAGACTCCACAATATGTACGTTTATGAAACATTTACCAAACGTCCATAAACGTTCGTAAACGTTCATAAAACTTGTCCAAACATCCGTAAACGTTCATAAAAGGTCCACAAACGTTTTAGAAACGTTCATAAAACGTTCACAAACGTTCGTAAACACACACACACACACACACACACACACACACACACAGATTTCCGTACAAACATGAATAGGAATTTCGTCCCTCAGGATATAAACGCATTACTTCTAAATTAAAGAAAAAATAAGATTCAACATTTATTTTTTTTTTGAAAATTGAATTGAATTGAAAGACATGAAATCTCTCAGCATATATATATATATATATATATATATATATATATGGCGGTGCACCTCTTTTTTCGGTCGCACTTATTGCGCGTGCGGGTTCGTTTGTTAAGGCTGACTCTGCCTATCCACTCGGATGGCCTTTCAATTTTATACGTGCAGTTTTCTCGGCTTACTTGAAGCCCACTTTAATTTTCGACTTTCAATGCTAATTTACCCTCAGCTTAGAAGAGAGGCCTATTGCAAAGTAGCATAGAAACAAAACACGGTGCTACTATAGTATGGGGTCTACCTACGATTGGTTAGGTTTAGTCATGATATTTTCGTTAAAACTAACGAAAATATCATGACTAAACCTAACCAATCGTCAAGGGCGATTGACATTGGGATGTAAACAAGCAATTAGTAAACAAGATAAGAAGCTATAATTAAAAGGTAGCCCGCTGAATTGTTAGACTGCATACATAGTAGCACCCAACACATTCCCTCGTATAGTTTATTTGGTTTTACTCAAAATAGTACACGACTTTAAAAGAAATCTACAGATGTACGATTACAAAGTTTGTTCCAAAACACAAATTTCCAATTTAAAGAAAATGTTTGCAATTATTCAAGTCTCAAAAATGATTTCTGCAGAGGGGTTTTTATTTGTGTGTAACTCTAGGACTAGCACTAAATTCAAATTCCTTTATGCAGTGTACAGTTACCTACAAAATTTTGGAAATTTACTCTCAAAAGTCGTGCGCGAGTTCCATAGATTTTTCGGGGAAAAAAGTTCGTCAGTTAAATCCTGTAAGTTTTTACAAAGGCTTCAAACAGTCACGCACTAACTTCAACGGTTTCCTCAGGAAACAAGATCACCACAAGATATTTACTCTTCCCTGAGGAAACATAATATTCTGCAAACTTAAAAGTTTAAAATTTGGCAAAGAAATTTCACAACGTTCTTTTGTCGACTAACAATGAAGCTCTTACAAACAAGTTCGCCTAAAACAAAGGAAATTCAGATTTTTGAATAACGTGAGACAGTTTTAAATCAACTTAGAAATTTTCAGTCATGCAACAGATTTCAAAGATTTTCAAAGCCACTTCAACTTTACAGGGCAGAATTACAACTGCTTTATAACTCTAAGTTAAACCTTAAGATTATAAGAACGCATTTTACCGTCGTCTTTCAACAAGATGGAGCACCTTGTCATTACACAAACATTGTTTGGGAGTACCGAAATGAACGATTTCCAAATCGGTGGATCGGACGTGGAGGCAACAGGGCCTGGGCGGCTCGACCTCCTGACCTAACGCCCTTGGATTTCTTTGCATGGGGCTTTATCAAATCAAGCGTCTATCAAACGAGGGTTACAGATCTGCAAGATTTACGTGCTCGTATCGTAACAGCAGTTAAAAAAACCCCTGTCATGCTCCAAAATGTGTTCCGCAATGCTACTGACAGATTCGAACTCTTTAGAGAAACTGATGGTGCTCATGTAGAATCATATGCTTAAGTATTCATTAAATGTATGCCTTCTATTATATTGTTATTAAATTTTACCCTTTTTGCTACGTTTTCACTGACATAAATAAGGACTTTATAAACACCCTGTATATAAGATATATATATATATATATATATATATATATATAATATATATATACAGGATTGTATACAAAGTTTTGTCCGATAAATAAATTTATTCAATAAAACCAAACATAATTAATCTTCAGTGGTAGAAAGATGTTCAAAGTAATCGCCTTATTTGCAATACATTTTTGCATCTTCTGGCAATTTCCTGATGCCATGTGTAAAGAATGTCCGGGTTAGCGGTAATCCAGGCATTTAGAACAGCGTGAATTTCTTCCGCAGATGAGAACTTCCTACCACGAATTGAAGATTTAAGTGGGGAGAAAAGGCAAAAATCAGACGGTGCGAGGTCTGGTGAATATGGGGGATGTGGCAATACTGTAAAACCGAGATCGCGCAGTTCTGAACAGTTTAGCAGCTGTATGAGACTTCGCGTTATCATGGAGGTAGTGAAGATGGTGTATCCCCCATTAACTAGTCGCCGACGTTTTGCTGAATTGCTACCTTCAAGCGATCTAAATGCTGACAGTAAATATCAGCATTTATGTTTGTCCACGTGGCAATACCTCCAAAAGGAGAACACCCTTGCAGTCCCAGTATACCGAGAGCAGATGTTTACGAATGGTCAACGTCCGTTGAACTTCCACATTTGGGATATCACCATCTCCTCTCCAACTCATATGGTGATAGCCGCCATCATTGTCCCAATAGTATCCAAACTTCGTCCATTGTAATTAATTGTCCCAAGAAAATCATTTGCAGCATATTTCTCCAACAACTCTAAAACATATTCGTTCACGGTTTGCCTTTTGTCAACAGTTAAATAATGTGGAATCCATCGATTAGATAAATAACGTTTCCCCATCTGAATAAGATGCTGCTGAATTGTTCTGTGACCAAACTCCAGTTCTAATGCAATACTCCTAGTCGTAGCATACTTCTCTGTATCCAGAAAGTTTGTATACCTGTGTTCAAACAGTGATGGTCGACCACACGTGGTTTATCATCGACATTGAAATTGTTTTCCTTGAATTGAGCACCCACCGACGACATGTACGTTCATTTGTTGTTTCAAGCACCAAGTGTCGAATTATCTCTGCTGCTATGATTGCAGGTGACATTCCACGTTTCCAGAAGAAATAAATCAGCTTACGTACGTCTCTTCGTTCAAATCCATGCTTAAAAATGAGCAATAAATGATAATGCAGCGAGAAATGAATGAAGAGAAAATGATGATGGCTGACGGTTGGGTAGGCTAGGCGCTATGTAGCGCCTAGCCTACGCATAGCCTACGCATAGTGTTCGAAGCACGAGAATTATATATTAAATAAATCAACCGAATTTCAGTAGCCATAGACCTCATAATTACAAGAATATCAGCGTTTATTCATCGGACAAAACTTTGTATACAATCCTGTATATAATATATAGTCATGCGGGTTGCTTCTACAAAGCTTCAATTTAATATTTAGGAGAAATCCAATGACAAGGAGGAATGTAAATGCCATGAAAAGTCTTCTTTAATGCGCAACGTTTCGAGCAATACGCTCATCATCAGGCTAGATAATAACAATATGAATTAGAATCAATAAATAAATGTGAACAAGACAAAATAATTTCTATAAAACTATTCATTAAAAGCAAATTTTAAAAAGACTAAAAGAAGAGGGTTAAATTCAAAGTTATAAAAATTTACATATAAAATTACAAGAAATTTAGAAAGCTATTTTAAATTACATATAGTAAATTTGAAATTAGTACACTGGAATAATTAACACTAATACAATGGAATAATTAACACTACGAACCTTTCAATGCTGGTTCCGAGGCACGAGTAATTTAAAACAAAACAAAACAGGAAAAAACTATGGGTTGGGCGGTTGGAGAGTTATAAGTTGGGGAGGGGGGATTATAAAAAATTGGGGGGGGGAGGGGGAGGGGAGTTGGGGAGGGGGGATTATAAAAATTTAGAGGGACAGCTGAGGAATCCACGTTTAGAGAAGGGGTCAATGTTTTAATATAAAGAGATTCCAAAATTCTAAGTGAGTTAGGACAAGAATTACAACCGAGAATTTTAAAATGATCTAAAGTGACATCAGTTTTGCATTTAATACTATGTTCCCGAATACTAGAGGCTTCTTTTTATTTAAAATTTTACCTGTTCGGCAACTTATTCCCATATGCGAATAAAATCTAGCCCTGAGGGAGCGCACGGTGCTGCCAATATAAGTACCAAGGAGACACCTTGGGCAGGTAAATAAATATACAACACCGCTACGCAACGAATCAGGAGTTCGATCCTTCGCTGAGAAAAAGCTACCTAAAGACATTTTGTTAATAAATATAATGCGAAAATCAGTATGATAAAAATTTTTCTTAACAACTTTGTAAATTTAAGTTTAAATTCTTTATTCATGGGACCCATTTCAGGTACCAAGAAATATTTTATATCTTTAGGCACTGAAATACAGGGAAGTTGAGGGCTATAAACATTATAAGAAAGATCTTATTAGTTTATCTACATATTGAACAGGAAAAACTATTATTGGTAAAATATGATCTTAAATTATTAAATTCATCGTTAAGTAAGGTAAAACTAGAGGTCAAATTATATCCTCTGAACAAGAGGGTTTTAATACACGACATCTTATCGTTAAAATCAGTAAAACTAAAGAAATTCATGCCCAAACCAGTAAAAGTGGGTTTCCTGTAAACTGATGTAGTAATAGAATCACCTTTTTTCGAAATTAAAAGATCTAAAAAGGGAAGGGAGCCATTTTTCTCAGTTTCCATTGTATAAGTTATATTGGGGTGCAGAGAATTTAAGAAGTTAAAAAATTGTTGCGCTTGTACAGCATTATCAAAAACAGCTATCGAGTCATCAACGAAGCGTCGATAGAAAATTGGTTTACAATGGGTGGGAGATTGTCTAAAAATTACACTTTCTAAATGAGTCATAAAAAAATCAGCTGATAAAGGTCCGACGGGTGATCCCATCCCAACACCATCAATTTGTTGGTAAACCTTATTATTGAAAGTTTTACTGATTTTAACTATAAGATGTCGTGTATTAAAACCCTCTTGTTCAGAGGATATAATTTGACCTCTAGTTTACCTTACTTAACGATGAATTTAATAATTTAAGATCATATTTTACCAATAATAGTTTTCCTGTTCAATATGTAGATAAACTAATAAGATCTTTCTTAAATAATGTTTATAGCCCTCAACTTCCCTGTATTTCAGTGCCTAAAGATATAAAATATTTCTTGGTACCTGAAATGGGTCCCATGAATAAAGAATTTAAACTTAAATTTACAAGTTAGTTAAGAAAATTTTTTTCATACTGATTTTCGCATTATATTATTAACAAAATGTCTTTAGGTAGCTTTTTCTCAGCGAAGGATCGAACTCCTGATTCGTTGCGTAGCGGTGTTGTATATTTATTTACCTGCCCAAGGTGTCTCCTTGGTACTTATATTGGCAGCACCGTGCGCTCCCTCAGGCTAGATTTATTCGCATATGGGAATAAGTTGCCGAACAGGTAAAATTTTAAATAAAAAGAAGCCTCTAGTATTCGGGAACATAGTATTAAATGCAAAACTGATGTCACTTTAGATCATTTTAAAATTCTCGGTTGTAATTCTTGTCCTAACTCACTTAGAATTTTGGAATCTCTTTATATTAAAACATTGACCCTTCTCTAAACGTGGATTCCTCAGCTGTCCCTCTAAATTTTTTATAATCCCCCCTCCCCAACTCCCCTCCCCCCTCCCCCCCTCCCCAATTTTTTATAATCCCCCCTCCCCAACTTATAACTCTCCAACCGCCCAACCCATAGTTTGTTTCCTGTTTTGTTTTGTTTTAAATTACTCGTGCCTCGGAACCAGCATTGAAAGGTTCGTAGTGTTTAATTATTCCATTGTATTAGTGTTAATTATTCCAGTGTACTAATTTCAAATTTACTATATGTAATTAAAAATAGCTTTTTAAATTTCTTGTTTTTATATGTAAATTTTTATAACTTTGAATTTAACCCTCTTCTTTTAGTCTTTTAAAATTTGCTTTTAATGAATAGGTTTATAGAAATTATTTTGTCTTGTTCACATTTATTTATTGATTCTAATTTCATATTGTTATTATCTAGCCTGATGATGAGCGTATTGCTCGAAACGTTGCGCATTAAAGAAGACTTTTCATGGCATTTACATTCCTTCTTGTCATTGGATTTCTCCTAAATATTATTATATATATATATATATATATATATATATATATATATATTATATATATAACAAAATACTGTAAGAAGAAATTGTAAGTGTAATGAAAAAGCCAGAAGGAAAGATTGAATATATTTCGAATAATAATACATTTGAGAGTCATTTGTATCGTTTGTCGATCCAACCACTAAATTATGAAGAGAGGAAGAAATACTATTTCAAAATGTTATTCAGTTTTATGTTGAGGAAGAGGGATTTAAATAATAATAATAATAATAATAATAATGTTTGGGTTGCTTAACTCCCTTCGTGACATCTATAAAGGTCATATGACGAAGGGGACCTACAAATTTACGTGGGATTCGTTATCCACTTTTGAATTCCTCATTCTTGGACACGAAGATTGAAAATGGAATAACCAAGATTGGAAAGAGACTTTTTATGTTAATCGTAATATTACAAATGGTATAAAAACTCTAAAATGTATCCATTTATTGATGTTAATGCACACAGAAAATGTTTAATTTAAATAAAATTTGTTTGGATTTTAGACACAGTTTTTACACACACACACACACACACACACACACACACACACACACATTGTACATTACACACATTACTGTCCATTGATTTTACACGCAATGTACTGTGTTCAAAGTTGTTGGGCTCAAGTTTGTTAAAGTTGAACTAAAAACAATGGTGATACTTTAAAGGAAATTTGGTTTAGATTAAAACGCATATAAGATTATAATAATTGCACTCGAAATAAAATCTTCTAAATTTAGAACTTATAACTTCTTTTTGAGGGTACATTCTAGGAGTAAATTTTTCCTTCTTTTGGGTATCAAAACTTCTTGTTAGATTACATAATAACTTCTTTTAATGATAAATAACTTCTTTAGATAGAAGTAATAGTCTTCAAAAAGAAGTTTTGAAGACTTTTATGCAATATATATATATATATATATATATATATATATATATATATATATATATATATATAATATATACCGGGTAGGCCAAAAAAAATATTATCCTGATTTTTAACAATATAATTTTACCTTTATCAAATGTTATTTGTACAATCAATAAATGTGTCAAGTATAGAATTTCATGGTCTATCTCGTGGTGAAGTTGGATTTTTGCTAACTGTAACCATTATTTTGTAATTCGCTGTTATACAGATACGGGTAGAAAAATGTGCCCTCCTCCATTATCAATGCACACTTGCACTAGGGTTTCTTTCCCGGGATCCCGGCTGTTTTTATTGGATTTGAAAATCCCGGGAATTGGACAAATATCCCGTAAAATCCCGGAATTTTAAAATGACTTCATTTATTTTTTATTGATTTATTTGTTTTTTCTTTTGTTATTAGAAGGCTCTTGGGTAGAATTAAAGAAAACTGCATAATATTTACCACATTTTATTCTACTTTTCTGCTTTCTTAAATGAATACTTACTAGCATTAGCAACTTAGAGCAATCTAAAAGTGGGCCCGTATGCCAAAAACTGGCCGAGGGAATGTCGCTAGCGCTGCGTATAATACAAGGAACCGAGTCTCAGTATATTATCTAGCGATCGCAGGCAACTCATCTTGCTCAGAGTTTAAGCAAGCATTTGAAGCAAGAACTGCAGTTATTCGAGACAATAGGGAACAGAACTTCAAACATCATGAATTTATTTGATGCACTGAAAACCATTCCGCCAACCTCTATTGAATCAGAAAGAGCCTTTTCTGCAGCAGGTTTATTTATCACCAAGTTGAGAACTCGTCTTAGTGATAGAAGTATCGATTGTTTATGTTTTTTAAGAAGCTATTTTAAAAATGTTGATTGACTCTAAATATTTTAAGATAAATATTTTAAGATAAAATATTTTAAGATAAAAGGATGAAATTATTTTTTCTAATGAAGTTTATTTTATTTTTATTTTTTTGTATTGGCTAAATATTTTAAGATAAAATATGTTGAGATAAAAGGTATAAATTATTTTTTTAGAATGAGGTTTCTTTTTCTTTTTCTTTTTTTATTTGCAAATGCACTTAATTATAATTAAAGGAATATAATATTTTAGCCTTTTATTTGTCCCCTACTCAATTCAAGTATTACAATGCAAAAGTGGTCATCTAGGCATAAGTAATTGGTTATCCCAATTCTAAAAGGGTATTTTATCACTGAACAATAAAAAAAATTACCGTTCTCTTAAATAACAACCATTTCCTGGATTTCCCGGGATCCCGGGAATTGGCTTCATTTTTCCTGGAATTCCCGGGATTTCCCGGGATGAAGAAAGCTGCATATAAGGAGAAACCCTAGCTTGCACCCTTGCTCGCCAGTGATCTACCGCATCAAGGATTTTTTCTTGGTAATAAGCAGCAGTGATTTTGGCATATTGATCAACAAAAATAATCTCTGACTTCCCTAACTTTGAAATAAAGATAGAAACTATGACTTTTTGAGAAAAATGCGGGCGTTCCCTGCAAAGTCGCTCTAGACTGATAAATTTTTTGTCCTGTCTTCCATAAACTCGGTCATTTTGTGTGTTTATTGTTGAAGCAACCGTGAAGGTCGTCTCGTCGCTGAGCCATATTTTCAACACTTCTCTGTCTGGGAATCGCTCTAACAGAGCACGACATTTTCAACTCTTGCTTGCTTATTTGATGCAGAGAGCTTATGAACTTCGACTCTTTTAAAACATTTAAGACCCAGATCATCTTTTACTATACGACGAACACTAGAGCGAGAAATACCAGTAGTTTTTGAAATTTCTCAAACGGACTTGTGGGTGTTGGCCGTTCTTCTTGACTGCATATCATGGATGAAACCGTGTCAATATTTTCCTCAGTACGTGATGTTTTTGGCCTTCCACTGCCTTGTTTTCGTTTGGTCGACCTTGTGATATCGATTTTCTTTATGAGATATTGAAGTCCAGGTATCGTCCATCGTTTATTCAGAAACTCTTTCTTCATTCGTTTGCACCCCCATTGTTTCTCCTTACGCAGGTTCAGTATCAATGTTTCATCTTCCAAAGAGTATTTCATTATGTTATAACTTATTCACCAACTATAGCAGAATGGTGGTCTGAAATGAAAAAGGAAATAAATTAATTATTTTGTGTAAAAATTAGGAAAATTAATTATTTATGGAGAAACTGACTGTCATCTGAAAGTATCAGTTGCTGACTTTCACCGCCTTTCAATTGAGCACCATATTCTGATACCTCCCTCCAGTTGTGAGCCTGTACCTCTACTCCTGGGGCGTTGAATCTAGATCCAAAGCCAGCGTTTGAAAGAGTAACAGTATGGGTACAAAATATGGCCTCAGCAGTAAGATCAATATACAAGGTGAGCCACAATATTTGTTCAAAAGTTGGGTAATAGTTTTTTGGCCCACTCTATCTATATATATATATATATATATATATATATATATATATATATATATATATATATATATATATATATATATATATATATATATATATATATTATATATATATATATGTATATATATTTAATCTATGCCAAATGACAAAGAAAATATGGGAATATGGCAAAGCGGTATACTGTGTTTTTATAGATTTTCAACAGGCCTTTGACTTGGTGTGGAGAAAGGGAATGTACCAGGTTCTGATGCGTTTTGGCTTCGAGAAAAATATTGTTAATTTGATGAAAAGACTGTACGAGAATACCAGGGCAAGAGTGAGGAAAGGAAAAATGACAACTGATGACTTCGAACTAACCAAAGAGTGATACAGGGATGCCCGTTGTTATCCCATTATCCCATCTCTTCAATCTGTTCCTGGAGATGGTGATGGAGGAGACGCTTGGTGACTACGAAGGAGGAGTGAAAATCGGAGGAGAATACGTAAGCAATCTAAGATATACAGACGATATAGTACTGGTAGCAGAAACAGCGGAAGAAATTCAAGAAATTACTACTAGGGTGGAAGAAGCATATGGGCTAGAGATAAACTTAAAACCAAGACAATGAAAATAGGAAGGACGAGAGAACGGATGGCGCTGGCGCTGGCATCGGGAATAATAGAACAGGTAGAGGAGTTTAAATATTTAGGAACGTGGTTCATGCAAAATAGAGATGACTTTAAAGCAGTGCAAGAGAGAAATGAACTGGGGTATGTGGCGATGAATAGACTCACCAAGATGTGGAAAGACGACAACGTCAGCAGATAGCTAAAGGTTAGATTATAACAGGCAATAGTGTTACCAACAGTTTTATATAGTTCAGAGTGCTCGGCGATGAAGTCAAAAGAAAAGAAGTTATTATCGCTGCAAATGTATTGTCTGCGCCGAATTTGTAACATCCGCTGGCACCACAGACGAACAAATGAATATATAAGATAACAGATAACAGATAAGATAACAGATAACACCAAATCTACAAGTCAGGGATCTTGGAGCAATAATGTCGTCGGATACAGAATTCAGAGAGCACTACAACATCAAAATAACAATGGCTAGAAAAATAATGGGAATCATCTGGAGGAGCTTCCGCAACAGAAAAGCAAACATCATGCCCAAATTATAGGAGAGCCTCGCCCTACCAACAATTGAGTTTTGCTCAGTACTCACAAGCCCATACAAAAAACGAGACATTGCGAACATTGAAGCTATACAAAGGACTTTACCTCTAAGATAGAAGAAACGGAAGGTGAAGACTACTGGTCTCGACTATAATCCCTGAAACTCCACTCTCTCGGAAGAAGGCGCGAGCGGTACACAATAATATATATATAGAAAATACTTGAGGGCTTTGTCCCTAACCTTAGAAATGACATAGAAACAAACTGGAATGAGAGACGAGGCAGATTTTGTACAGTCCCAGCTGTTGTGGGACAGGGGACCATGAAAACGAGGATGGAAAATACCCTCAGAATACGAGGCCCAAAGCTTTTTAATGCCCTCCCAAGAGAAGTAAAGAATCTCCAGCACACCGACCTGAATAAGTTCAAGAACCAGCTGGACAGATTCCTGTGCAAAGTCCCTGACCAGCCATGCGTGGCTGGCTACGAGGGTAGGAGGAGATCAGACAGCAATTCCCTCCTTCACCAAATCCCGCAAATGAGGCGGGATGTTGCAGAGGGGTCGTACGCAGGTCGATCCTGAACCGTCGTCCGAACTCACACAACGTATAAGGGAGCTGACTGGCGTTAAATTCACCATAGTGGATACAGTGGTAGATGCGCAGAGGAGAGAGTACGGCCATGTGGAGACGATGGGAGGAGACCGACTTCCGAGAAGGCTGACGTACGGAGGAATAGAGGGATCGAGGTCCCAGGGACACCCAAAGAGAACATGGCTCAAGACGGTAGAAAGAGAGAATCCGAGTTTTACCTGGCGCCAAAGAACAGATCTGGCTAGAGACGGGGCGCAGTAGCGAGATTACCGACGTGGGCGACGCATCGCACGAGACCCAACCTGGAGACGTCCAGATGGGAACTAAGTCAAATAAGTCATATATATATTATATATGATGAAAAACCACGAAGAAAGGAAACACAGAATGGTGCTCAAGCGCTTTCGTCTAATGACATCTTCAGGAACGCTGAAGTAAATAAAGAGTTCGAGACTATCATATATATAGGTCACAAAAAAAAATATATATACAGGGTGAGTCAAAAGTCTCCATACATAGGCAAAATGTTCATGATAAATAAATGATTATTTATTTTTTATTTTTTTGTTAACACGCGTTTGCCATGACTGCGGGGAACGCATCCGTATGTGCATTCAGTGTAATTGTGCTCACATAGAGCATATTTTGTGACCTACAAGTGATTGCATAATAAAGTGACCATTTTTCTATGTATGAGACTTTTGACTCACCCTGTATAATAACTATAGCAATAAAAATTGTGGGAGGAGCATACGAATTTGTAAGAAGAAACTACCAATTTTAGCACTTTGCCCTTCTTGTCTAAATCCATTCTGAACGAATTCAAAACAACAGGATCAAATGGATTGTGTACAACCAATTTTATAGATAAGGCCTGAATTATATATAGGTCACATAAAAATTTTAAAAAAATTATAAAAATAAAAATTGTAAGAGGAGCATACAAATTTATAAGGGAAAACTAGCAAAGTTTTAGCACTTTGCCCTTCTTGTCTAAATCCGTTCTGAACGAATTCAAAACAACAGGATCAAGTGGAAAAAGACCTTGGCTCATGTTAAAGTTATTTGTAAGTTGGATAATAGCAGACTCAATAATATTTCTATTAACAATGTTGCTAGAGTGAAACAAAACTGAAGCATTATTCCAATCAATACAGTGGGATAACTCTGACAAATGGACAAAAAGGGCACTGAACGATTGTCCCGTTCTAACGGAATATTGATGCTGTTTTACACGCGTGTGCAAATCCTTTCCCGTCTGACCAATGTAAAGGGAATCACATTGTTTACAACCTATTTTATAGATAATGCCTGAGTTATTGGTAGGGCTATTTTTAACTATGATATTTTTCACAATATTGTTATATGAAAATACTACATTAATATTCAAAAGTTTAAGTACATTAGCAATACCTAAAAAGCCTGGGAAAAATGGAAGTACTGAAATATTCTTTGACAAAGTGCGAGTGTTATTATTCACACGATAGAAGGTTCTTTTTGCCTTGTTGAGAGAAGATACCATAAACGCAGGTGGGTAGCACAGATCACTTCCAATACTGTTGATTTTTTCAAATTCGGCATCCATTTATTCAGGACTGGCGATCCTAAGAGCGCGGAGAAACATTGAAGAAAATATGGCCTTCTTAATGGGGGTGTCATGTCCAGAGTAAAAGTGTACTCGGACAAATTGTTTTTTTTTCCCGATAGATACTAAACTTAAAACCTGGGCTTTCCCTATGTATACGCACATCCAAAAACGGGATCGAGTTGTCTTGTTCCACTTCTAAAGTAAACTTAATGGAGGGGACTTGATCATTTAACTGAAGGAGGAAGTCATCCAGGTCACGATTCATGGGCCAGATACACAAAATATCGTTGACGTACCGCAACCATGGGAAGCCAACCCCCAGGATTCTCGGAATGTAAGTAATTTCGAAAAACTCCATATAAATATTGGAGAGGAGGGGCGACAAGGGGTTGCCCATGGCCATTGGCCATGCCAAAAACCTGTTGATAATACTCGCTATTGAAAGTGAATTTGCAGTCTTTGATGCAAAGTTTGATGAGTCTGACGTTTTTCAGAGACTAACAGATTATCCATAGGCAAAGGAAACTACTACAAGTCTTAGAATAGTTGCCAGGTACAGCTATACACATTTAGGATTTAGGATATTCATTTTTTTCACCATACCTCATTGTTCCCTTAGCTGTGGAAAAAGTACTTTATGTAGAGGTCTGAAATTTTTATGATAGCTTATCAATAGATTGAGGCAAAAGTTATGCATATTTTTGAAGTCATTGATGTTCAAATCTCAAGGCGTTTTTTTTTGGGCCACCCGATATATATTATATATATATGTGTGTATGTATATATATAATATATATATATATATATATATATATATTATTATTGTTATTTATGGGAATAATGTAATAAGGTTAATTAATTACTGGTTATGAATTAACCCACAAATAAACAGAAGGAATTGTATGTATAAATGAATGGTTTATGAAAACAAAAGGAACGACCGAAATGGCGGCTCCGCCTTTTCGTTTCTGGACGACGTTTTATAAATTCTTAAGTACATGAAATTAGAAACATATGCATGTTAAATACTCATGTAATTTACGGAAAAAAGACACGAATTCAATTGTCTATTTAATTCTGAATAAGTTCGGATAAAAATACCATATAAAGGTTATCCAGAAACTAAGAAAATAACTAATGTAAAAATTACATTTTTAAACGAAACGTAGCCATTCCTTCCTGCGGGTTCCCGTGCTTTCCTCCAAAGAAGGAAGGAAGGCGTTATAAAATTGAACGTTCAGTTATATATAAAATGGGAAAACTCCGTTAAAACTATATTGTTACATTATTAACAAGTTTAATGGCATGTTAATTTTACACCTTCGGAAAGGTTAATAATTCTTAAAAATAAGATGAATAAAAAAGAATCTTATGTAGGTAATCTTGCGCCCGGTAGAGAGAGAATACAATACGCCGCATTCTGGAATAACTTGTATAGAAAAATCAAATTTTATTAAAACAGAGAACGAGAATGAAATTTATATCAAGTTACTCTTTACCTATTGCCGAATAACATAGCATAAAATTATGTTAGTTTAAAGTTGGGATTAATGTCTCTATTATAAATTGGAAGCGGAAGATGCCCAAATGAAACAATGAGGAAAAAGTAGGCAGTGCATCTCAGAGCGTTGTGAAATAATGTTCTCTCACAAAACCTGCGTTGAATCCTGCAGTAAATAAGAACATTAAATATACAGGGGTTGGACAAAATAATGGGAAAACTCGCATTTTCGGTGCTGTATTCTCTGGTATAATTAATGGCGTCATATAATTTACTAAATTCATATGTAACTGCATATAATATCGAGAACATCTTCTATTTTAATATGCTGATATTGGTATTTCCTGTTCTTGTAGAATAAATAAAAATATGGCGGTTGGAAAAGATGGCACTGACTGTGAACGAGGCATAACAATAGGAACCCATTTGGTATGTGCTTCAGTATTAAAAGTGGGTAATTTCCCCCTGTATCTTCAGGAACAGTCCCCAGCGTTGTGAATACATGGAAAGAAATGGGGAAAAACATAAGCATAATAACGTTCCCATTATTCTCTCCAACTTCAACTTCATTCGAGTTTTTGCTCTGGTTGGTGTTGTGAGTAGAGGTGGAGAGAGAACCAAAACGATTAAGAGTACCGTATTTTTTTGAGTGGTCGAGTACAGTGTTTTTAGTGTTCGAGTACGCGTGTAAGAGTGTGGTTTCAAACTTTAACTGGTCAACTTGTAGCCAAGCACCAGTTAAAGTGCTTGGCCAAAGTGTTTGGTTAAAGTGCTTGGCCAAAGTGTTTGGTTAAAGTGATTGGCTACAACTTGTAGCCAAACACCAGTTAAAGTTTGAAACCACACTCTTACACGCATACTCGTACTCGAACACTTAAAGAACCGTACTTGACCACTCAAAAAATAAGGTACTCTTAATCGTACTGGTACTGGTACTGGTACTCGTTTTGGTACTCTTTCCACCTCTAGTTATGAGGGGTTTTAATACAATTCTTAGAAAGAATAGCCAGACAGAAAATCTATGACTTTTTGGAAACAGAAAAAATTCAATGGTAACCAACATGGGTTTCAGTCAGGCAGATCATGCCTATCACAACTAATGGAACACTACAACAACATTATTGATTTACTTGAAAGCAATGAAAAATATGATGTAATATACACAGACTTTGCGAAAGCGTTCGACAAGTGTGACCATGGAATCATAATACATAACCTGAAATATATGGGAATAACAGGAAAAGTAGGAAAATGGATATATAATTTCCTCAGTGAGCGGCAGCAAGTCGTTACAGTACAAGGAGCATCTTCATCAGAATCAGAGGTCTTCAGCTCAATACCACAAGGAACAGTATTAGCTCCACTACTCTTCATAATCATGCTAACTGACATAGATGAAGACGTTACCAGAGACAGCACAGCAACATCCTTTGCGGATGACCCAAAGATCAGTAGAAAAATAAGAAACCCAGAAGATATAAGATCTTTACAAACCGACATGAACAGAATCTACAAGTGGGACGGAAGACAACAATATGAAGTTTAACACTGAGAAATTTCAGCTGTTAAGGTACGGAAAAAGAGAAGACCTAAAATGCATGGAATATTATACCCCCAAATGGACAGGAAATTCAGAGAAATTCTAGATTTACATTTTGATTTAGGGGTTGTAATGACTGGCGATGCAAAATTTGAAACACAAAATAAGATAGCAGTAAACAGAGCAAAGAGAATAACTGGGCAGATACTGAGAACCTTTAAACGAATGGATAGGAATATAATGATTCCTCTACTGAAAACACTGATTATACCCAAATTGGAATACTGCTAGGTCCTAACATCCCCATATAAAAAAAAAGACATTAGACAGCAAGATGGGATTCAGAAAAGCTTCACAGCCAAGATCAAGGGGGTGCAAAGAACTAAATTACTGGAAAAGTTACGCTAATTGAACCTATATTCACTGGAAAGGAGAAGAGAGAGATACACCACCATTTACACTTGGAAAATAATGGAGAAACTAGTCCCTAATCTTGCTCTGAACTATGTAACTCCCCAAAAAACAGTGGAAAGTAGAAAAGGAAGACTGTGTCATGTTCCCAAATTAAAGGCTAGACAGGGAACATCAGTAGTATGTTGGCAAAATGTGAGACAGAAATGGATCGATTTGAAAATTTCCCCCCCTCACCGTCCTTCATGGCGGTCCTCCACCGTCCTTCATGACGGTCCCTCCTTTATGAGGTGTCTTTCATGGTCCTTCAAAAAAAAAGAAAAAAAGAAGAAAAAAGAAAAACAAAAAAGAAAAAAGGAAAAAGAAAAAAGGATTCGTCTTCACCTTCCTTCAAAAAAAAAATTTAAGAAAGATTCATCCTCGCCTTCCTCCTTGAAAAAAAGTTCTTTCATAATCTTTCATGAGACAAACAAGAATAAACATGCAAAAGCATGCAAAAACATACGTACATTCGAGTACTTTCTGTTCAGGCAAGTTCCGCCAGACAGTAGGAATGAAAACTTAAAATGAATATCTGAAAGGGTTTAATAGGCCTACGAGAGTATGCCCTGACATCAACACATCCAACTTTCATATGTTAACAAATTGCGAACAACACATAAATCAAAATCAGATTGGACATATTTTAATTCGAAAACAAATTCTTTGTTTAATATAGGTATTATGAAAAATAAAATGAACATTTGTTATTTTAATTTAAATAAATTAATTGCTCTCTTTTTAAGGGAAACTGACTTATTTTCAAACGAGATGGTCCTCAAATACAAGATTTTTTTTTACACTCATATCAGATGCTTATTTGTTTATTTACATTTAAATATATAGTTTTCTATTATTTACAATGCTATATACCATCACATTCACATGATATCATCTGGTTTGTGAACTATTTATTCACTGCACATCAATTTTCGTTATAAATTTGCGTGTGTTAAAAAATTTAAAAACAAATTATCAACGTAATTTAAAAATTTTAATGACCTAATATTTGTATCTAATATTTGATATTGATATTTGGGCTATATATTTCGTGAATCAGCGAGCCAATATAACCACCCCCTCTCTCTACTGTGTAATTATATATATATTATATATATGAGGGTATTCTATCCAGCAATAATTACAGAGCTATTGCTAACACCTCTTGCTTCTCGAAACTACTAGAGAAACTCTTGTTACTGCACCGCTTAAATATTTACTTATGAACTAAATTAGTTTGGTTTAAAAGGTCACACTCAACTGGTCTTAGCATCTATATACTTAAGGAAATTATATTTAAATACACTGACAGTAATTCAACTATTTATAGTTGTTTTCTAGATATAAGTAAGGCATATGATAGAATGAATCACAATATTTTATTTACAAAACTAGAAGCAGGGAAGCTCCCATGTACATATTAAATTTATAATAACATAATATACAAGGACAAAGACTCATTGAAAAAACTAAAGCTCATGGAATCAGGGATGTAGTAATAAATTGGATAGAAGAGTGGTTGCGAGGTAGGAAACAGAGGGTGGTCGTTGATGGAGCGGAGTCGTGTTGGGCTAATGTAGCGAGTGGCGTTCCTCAGGTTCTGTATTGGGCCCCTTGCTTTTCTTATATATTAACGATTTAGATGTCGGCCTAGTCAGTACAGTTTCAAGGTTTGCGGATGACACTAAGCTGGGTGGTAGGGCGATTAATGACGAAGATTGAGGTAAAATCCAGGAAGATCTGAATAAAATCGTTGATTGGTCAGTCACATGGCAAATGAGATTTACGTCGATAAGTGCAAAATTTTGCATATAGGTTCGCGCGTAACGGTAATTTTGCGTATAGTATGTCAGGGAAGAGTTAACAAGCGTAGAGCAGGAAAAAGATTTAGGAGTTATAGTCCTGGTGATTTAAAAGTAGCGAAACAAAGTACAGCAGCGGTCATAAGCGAACAAGTGTTAGGTTTTATAGCTCGGAATTTTGAGTACAAATCGCGCGATATTATAGTTCCTCTTTATAAATCATTAGTTAAACCCCATTTGGAGTACGCGGTCCAATTTTGGAATCTGCATATGCGCAAAGATATAGACAAATCGAAAGAGTTCAAAGACGAGCAACTAAGATGATTCCGTCGCTTAGGTCAAGTCGTACGAGGATAGGCTTAAGGAGTTAAAATTGACTACACTCGAGACTAGGAGGCTAAGGGGTGATCTAATCCAGGTTTTCAAAATTATGAATGGGTTCGATAACGTAGATAGAGATAGCTTTTTCGAAATATCTCAATATAATAGGACTAGAAATAAAGGGTGTAAGTTGACAAGTAGAAGGTTCGAGACAGCAGTTGCCAAAAACTTTTTTACGCATAGAATAGTAAATAGCTGAAATAGTTTGCCGGTAGAAGTAATTAGTAGCACGTCTATAAACATGTTTAAAAATCGATTAGACGCATATGTTGATAGATTGGGTATAGTTTAAGGTAGTAAAATTAAGGCTTTGTGATGATAGATCCCGATGTTGTGCACCTGGGCGTTGAATGCCCAGTTAGGTTAAGTGAATGCCAGGTTAGGTCAACTGTACGCCCTTGACGATTGGTTAGGTTAAGTCGTGGTATATTTTCGTTACCTATATTATATATATTATATATACTTACTTTTGTTGAGTTTGAACGACGGTTCAGGATCGACCTGCGATCGAGCCCTCTGCAGCACCCCTCCTCGTTTGCGAGACTTGGTGTAGGAGGGACTTGCTCTCTGATCTCATCCTGCCCTCGTAGCCAGCCACGCATGGATGGTCAGGGACTTTGCACAAGAATCTGTCCAGCTGGTTCTTGAAGTTATTCAAGTCGATGTGCTGGAGTTTCCTCACTTCTTTTGGAAGGACATTGAGAAGCTTTGGGGCCCGTATTCTGAGGGTATTTTCCATCCTCGTTTTCATGGCTCCTTGTCCCATTGTAGCTGGGTCCATACAAAATCTACCTCTCCTCTCATTCCAGTTTGTTCCTATTTCATTTCTGAGGTTAGGGACAGAGTCCCTCAAGTATTTTCCATATGTAAATTATTATTGTGTATCTCCTATACAAGCGTCGTTCTTTACGTTAATTATACTGCGTGTTTGCAGTTAAATGTACACACACACACACATATATATATATTCAAGAGATAGAATTCCAGCGATTGTAGTCGAGGTCTGTAGTCTTCACCTTCCGTTTCCTCTATTTTAGACGTAAAAGTCCTTTGTATAGCTTCAATGTTCGCAATGTCTCTTTTCTGTGTGGGTTTGTGAGTACTGAGCAATACTCAGTTATTGATAGGACTATACTCTTCCATAATTTGTGCATGATGTTTGCTTTTCTGCTGCGAAAGCTCCTCCAGATGATACCCATTATTTTTCTAGCCGTTGTGATTTTGATTTTATAGTGCTCTCTGAATTCTGCATCCTACGACATTATTACTCCAAGATCACTGACTTGTGGATTTGGTTTTATCTGTTTGGCTTGCGGAGTTTTGTTCCTTTTTTCTGTAGCTCTTTGTTATTACCGTATCTTAGAAGTTGGAGTTTTTCTTCGTTTAACTTCATATTGTTGTCTTCTCCCCACTGGAATAATGTTTCAATGTCGTTTTGTAGTTTTCTTAACTCATCTTCATTCAATATTTCCTTACAATATTTTCCTTACATAAGCAAGATACAATACTGTTCTTAATATCTGCATCAATATCCGCAATCATTATTACGAACAGCAAGGGAGCTAATACTGTACCTTGTGGACAGAACTCACGACTTCCGAGACTTCCGATTTAACTCCGTTTACCACCACTCTTTGCGTTCTTTGCGTCAAGAAAATAAATATTCACCTTCCTAGCTTTCCAGTAATTGCTGTGTCCTTAAGTTTGTGTGTTATGTTTCCATGGTCACATTTATCGAAGGCTTTAGCAAAGTCAGTATATATTACATCTATGTTTTGTCCTCGACATAGTGTTCCTAATATTTTCTCCTGGTGGTCTAGTAGCTGTGACAGGCATGATCTACCCTCCCTGAAGTCGGTTGATTTGGGTGTACAAGTCTTTTTCTTGTAGGTGGTAGGTACTTTTGCCTCTAATTATGCATTCAAAACACTTTATAAGGTGTTGGGTGAGAGCCACTGTCCGATAATATTTGGGTATTGCTGATACCACCTTTAAATAGGGCAGTGTTCGCGTTCTTTAAGGGGAGTGGAATTTGTCCTGTATCGCATAGCGGTTTTGCAATATTCTCTTTGCATTTCTTCAGAAATGTGGCACCCCATGTGTTTATCCCTGGCGCTGAATTGCCTCGCATCTGTGATAAGGCCGTGTATATATATATATATATATATATATATATATATATATATATATATTGTACCCTGGGTGTTTTATTGATTAAGGCGTTGGGTGATGGTGGTTCGGAGTCCACATTAAACTGTAGGTCTAACATTGTTTAAAAATTGTGTACTAATTAAAACACATTAAAAAGGCTATATATATATATATATATATTATATATATAGGCGGGGCACCAGCTTGACCTCCGTGTGAGAGAGACGAACGCCCGAAACAACATAAGGTTCATAAGGTAAGATATATATATATATATATATATATATATTCTGAGTCATTATTATTTTAAATGAGAGAAATATACCTTTCAGGTATAAATAAAGGCTCCGGTAGACTGTTTTAGAAGCATGTCAGAGATATTTTTCAGAATCGACATTAATTCTCTTTCAATTTCATTAAGTTTCGTTTCATTTGCAGAATAAGATCTCACCATTTGCCTATATGTCTTGTCTCTGAAACTTTATACTTGTACCAGCTTGCAAAGTTTCCCAGTAACTACAAGGAATTCGTACTGTCTAGTTATATATTTCTCACATATGTGCAGCGGATCCTCATGCCCATTATTGCTCTCTACACCTTTCCATCCTGAAGCTACTGGCAGACCATTAAACATTGTTTAATCTCTCTCTCTCTCTCTCTCTCTCTCTCTCTCTCTCTCTCTCTCTCTCTCTCTCTCTCTCTCTCTCTATATATATATATATATTCCTTTTCAACCTTTTGAACGTTCTGTGCGCTTATTCCACATTTCACAAAGACCAAGCTTGTCGGTCATCCTCCCGAGATGGTCAGGTGAAGTAGATATTTTTATACACTCCATCTCACATAACCCGATATCCACGGCTCATCTGGGTTTGGTTGAAAGGTTGCGGTTTAAAGGAAAACAGGCTACAATAAAGGTTTAATTTAGACCTTAAAAAAAAATATATATATATATATATATATATATGTGTGTGTACACACATTTAACTGCAAACACGCAGTATAATTAACGTAAAGAACGACGCTTGTGTAGGAGATATTCCGCGCAAGACGAGAGAGAGAGACGAAACAAATGAAAAAATGAGGTAACCACCCGGGAATCGAACCCGGGATCTTCCGATTGCCGGTCAGATGCGATAACCATTACACCATGGGCCTCACTCTTCCAAATGCCGTAATTCTTCTACATACTCGCAGAAACCAATGCCCCAAGGGGGCACCTCCCGCATGCCGTAACATTATATACATTTAACTGCAAACACGCAGTATAATTAACGTAAAGAACGTTCTTTCTCTCTCGTCTTGCGCGGAATATCTCCTATACAAGCGTCGTTCTTTACGTTAATTATACTGCGTGTTTGCAGTTAAATGTATATAATGTTACGGCATGCGGGAGGTGCCCCCTTGGGGCATTGGTTTCTGCGAGTATGTAGAAGAATTACGGCATTTGGAAGAGTGAGGCCCATGGTGTAATGGTTATCGCATCTGACCGGCAATCGGAAGATCCCGGTTCGATTCCCGGGTGGTTACCTCATTTTTTCATTTGTTTCGTTCTCTCTCTCTCGTCTTGCGCGGAATATATCCTATACAAGCGTTGTTCTTTACGTTAATTATACTGCGTGTTTGCAGTTAAATGTATATAATGTTACGGCATGCGGGAGGTGCCCCCTTGGGGCATTGGTTTCTGCGAGTATGTAGAAGAATTACGGCATTTGGAAGAGTGAGGCCCTTGGTGTAATGGTTATCGCATCTGACTGGCAATCGGAAGATCCTGGTTCGATTCCCGGGTGGTTACCTCATTTTTTCATTTGTTTCGTTCTCTCTCTCTCGTCTTGCGCGGAATCTCCTATACAAGCGTCGTTCTTTACGTTAATATATATATATATATATATATATTGTAAAGTTACAATTGTAAGGTTATAAATTGTAAGGTTATACAATTTCATCCAAAAAGCTTCAATCAGCCAGCTGATATAAGGTTTAAAATGAATGGTGAGGTAATTGAGGAAGTACAAGAGTTTAAGGGTTTGGGTCAAACTATTACCAGCTCCTTGAGTCATGACTCGGATATAAGAAAACAATCTCGAAGCCTGTGTGCTAAAGCGAATATTACCATAAGGAACTTTCGATTCTGTACAAGTGAAGCTAAATACACTCTCTTTCGTACTTTCTGCAGTAATATATACGAACAGCAACTCTGGGTGAATTATCAAAAACGTTCTGGCAGAACCCTAAATTTGCTGTACAACAGGTCTTTTAGACTCTTACATAAGTTACCCTCGAGATGCTCAGCTTCGCAAATGTTTGCTACCCGCAATGTCCCGAGCTTCCCGGAGGTAACAAGACGTGCTCAATACAGTCTAATGCAAAGAATTAAAAAATCAACCAACCCGATCATCCAAGCTATCCATGAGTCATGCCATTTATCCTCTAAGGCCCAGCCCAACCTTTTTGTGCCGAAGAGCACATTCAAGACTACCGGTAGTGCGGCGGGCACCATTTACTTTTTCAAGGCAAATTTATAGTTGGACTTAAAATGAACATAATACACAAAAAAAACCATTTAATTCCTGTGTAAAATAATGAACATAATTCACAAAAAAAAAACAAGGATGGGCTAACTAAGAATCTTAGAAAAATTATCAAAACGATAACTTAATTTATTTATAAAGAAATAACACTGGCCAACAAAATGAAACTTTTTTTCTCATCACAAACATGATCACACTTTTCTTAATGCATGTTCCGCGCTGATTCCGAATCTGGTTTTATGTTTTTTCTAGCACGTATAGTTATATAGATACACTGGTTTTGATATTTTTAAGTTTTTGATATTGCTATAAGAAAATTTATGGATGTATAGATCACACTTAGGAATGCTAAACAACAAGTACATCATATACCTTATTCAATGTACTTATAAATAAAGAATATATACATTATTTTATTAAAAGCGCTGTGAGTGTGATTTCATTTTGTAAATTTGGCCTGGATTGTCACGATACAGCATCCAACAATGGTCCGCCATCATGCTTTCATTCCAATATCCTTGGTAGCGCTTCTCCATCATCTGAATATCTTGATGGAAGCGTTCTCCTTGCTCGTCACTCACTGCACCAAGGTTTTCAGGAAAGAAATCTAAGTGGGAATGCAGGAAGTGAATTTTTAACGACATTCGACACTCCATTTCTTTGAAGGCATCAAGGAGGTTCTTGACTCCATCCTTATACGCAGGTGACTTGTTGCTTCCAAGAAAGTTTTCACATATCCATTTGAACGCCAGCCAAGCCTTCAATTCCAGCGGACTTAGGACTTTCTCAAATTTAGTGTCATTCAAAACCTCCCTTATTTGTGGCCCAACAAAAATTCCTTCCTTCAATTTTGCTGCAGTAACCTTCGGAAATTTCCTTGAAAGGTATTGGAACCCTTCAGAATTGACTTTACCCATTGCTTTAACAAAATTCTTCATTAAACCAAGTTTAATGTGAAGAGGTGGCAGATAGATCTTTGGGGATCCACTAAAGGACAGACTGGACATTGCTTATCCCTGGGACATATGTATACCTAAATGGCCAGTCACTTTTGGTGTAATGTTCTATAGTGGCGCGACTGTCCCACAGGCAAAGGAAACAACAAAATTTTGTGAATCCTGACTGCATACCCATAAGCATTCCTATAACTTTTAGATCTCCACAAACATTCCATTGATGACTGTCGTATTTGATTGCCTTAAGTAGTATATCCATATTGTCATATGTCTCTTTTAGATGGACGGAATGGGCAATGGGGATGGATGGCATTATATTACCATTATGCAGAAGAACTGCTTTCAGGCTTCTCTGCGACGAATCAATAAAGAGGCGCCACTCAGATGCCACATACGTCTGAGATATGGCTGTAAATAGTCCATTGATGTCATGGCAATAACAGAGAGGACCGTCTACTGAAAAGAATGCTGTTAATTCAAAATTCCGCTTTCGGTAGTAACTAATACGAACATTGTTCTCAAGTAAATTGTTCTCCTTTAGTCTTGAGGCGAGAAGCTCTGATTTCTCTTTAGACAGCGATAAGTCTCTAACAAGATCATTCAACTGTCCTTGGGTTAACTTTTTAGGCTCTAAATGTCTACCTTCAAAAGTGTACTCTGGTTCTGTAGATGGTCCGGAAACGCCAGTTGCACCTTCATCACTTTCCATGTCATCTATGATAGAATCTAGCCTATCACTTGGGGAATTGGAATGGGCAATGTTTCATCATGTTTTACTGGTCTACGTGCTGAATCCAAGTTTGGATATACAATCTGGTGTTTGTTCTTGGCAGAAAACCCCATTAAGTTCACACTACAAAAATAACAGTCTTCATGATGATCTCTCGGCTCCCTCCATATCATGGGTATGGCAAATGGCATTGAAGCTTTCTTTTTGTTAAGCCAATCACGTAATCCATTTGAACAGCCAGAACAGATTTGATGTGGCGCCCATGGTTTATCTTGGTCACCTAGATGGCAACCAAAGTATAGCTTGTATATTTTCTTAATGTCGGTTGTAATACTTCGTCGCTGTGTTTTAGTCGTCAACTGGCCGCATACGAAACAGAACTTGTCGGGGTCATTCTTACATTGTCGAGGCATGTTGACTGACCTGAGCAAACTATAAATTCAAAAAAAATGTACACCAACTTGACACAACAAGTTCTTGGACTGGACTGATCTTTTGACACACAAAGCACGGCGTTGTTGCCTGAATCACAATGCTGCTAGACGTAAAAGCTCACACCTGAAATGCATAAGATGTATAATTAAGATAATTGAAATAAATAAGATGAATAAACTAAAAAAACACAATAAAATAAACACAATCAAATGTTGAAATATTAGTATTTTGCCTATTTAAAGTGGTTAAATCTGTGTAGTTATATATATGCCTTCATCTTGAAAACTATACGTGCTAGAAAAAATCTGAATGCAGTTTTGGAATCAGCGTGAAAAATGCTATCCAGCCACCACAAATTTTACTCTGATGAAAAATCTTTGTTGACCAGTGTAATTATTTTCAAATAAATGAGCATCTGTTTCCGTAATTAACTACTAAAATTTAATAAAATGTTAAGTATGTTACATATTTTAAATATTTAGTAACTAAATATTTAAAATATGTAACATACTTAACATTTTATTAAAAATTTAAATAAAAACTTATCAATCGTAGTCAGTCAGTGGCGGGCACACGCAAAAGGGTCGGCGGGCGCCATGGTGCTCGCGGGCACAGGGTTGGGGACCCCTGCCTGAGTCTAAGCTATGGACTTCTTGGTACGAAAACGTCTTTCTGTAGCTCCACTTCGACATTACAGTACTATTTTTAATCAATTGTATATATTTCTATCCTTAGTATATGAACTGTCATTGTATTAATAATATTTGTCATATGGACTATAGTCTGCTAATAAACCTTTTCATTTTCATTTTCATTTTCACGTGTGTATATATATATGTATATATATATATATATATATATATATATGTGTGTGTGTGTGTGTGTGTACATAAATGCGCCACGGTGGTGTAGTGGTTAGCGTCGCGCAGAAAACCCAGCTCTTCATCCTTCCACACAATAAAGAAAGTGGTTGGTAGATAAATGGGTACTCTGGGTGGCCTAGTGGTTAAGACGCTGGGCAGCTGGTGAGGCGTGGTTCGGATTCCACGTTAAACTGTAGGTCTAAGGTGGACTGAAATGCTTGACCTTTGTTAGAATGAACAATTCGGGCGGAAGCAACCCAAGGGTTTTATATATATATATATATATATATATGAAAATTATTTCACGAAGGTAACACGTGAAAAATATTTATGATGAATAAAACCACGAAGGAAAGGAAACACAAAATGGTGCTCAAGCGCTTTCGTCTAATGACATCCTCAGGAACACTGAAGTACATAAAAAGGTTAAGCCTATATATAGGTTACAGAAAGAAAAAAAAAAAAAAAATAATCATACATACACACACACACACATATATATATATATATATATACATACATATCTATATATACAAATACATACATACATACATACATACATATATATACAATAAACAGAGAAGTAAAAATAATAAAAAAATTAAAAATTAAAACCTAAAGGATTACCAGTGAGGCGTACAAATTTGTAAGGAAAAATATCGATTTTTAGCACAAGATCAAATGGATTATAAAGATACAAATTATACTGGAACTCTGCCGGGTTTTAACACAATGCTGCCTATGGTCAGGTTTCGATATATAAAAAAAATAAAATGCAAATTAAAAGTTAATCGATTTTTAGCACAAGATCAAATGGATTATAAAAATACAAATTTATACTGGAACTCTGTCCGGTTTTAACACAATGCTGCCTATGGTCAGGTTTCGATATAATAAAAAAATAAAATGCAAATTAAAAGTTAATAAAGTAGAAGACAAGTTTACCAAAGATTTAATGTTTTACCCTTCTTATCTAAATCTTTTTTAAAGGAATTCAACATAACAGGATCGAGTTGAAAAAGACCTTTGCTTATGTTGAAGTTATTTGAAAGTTGGATAATGGCAGACTCAAGAATATTTCTATTAACAATGTTGCTTGAATGGAATAAAACTGAAGCATTATTCCAATCAATACAGTGGGCTAACTCTGACAAATGGACAAAAAGGGCACTGGACAACTGTCCTGTTCTAACGGAATATTGATGCTGTTTTATACGTGTGTGCAAATCCTTTCCCGTCTGACCTATGTAAAAGGAATCACATTGTTTACAACCAATTTTATAGATAATGCCTGAATTATTGGTAGGGCTATTTTTTACTATGATATTTTTCACAATATTGTTATATGAAAATACTACATTAATATCCAAAAGTTTAAGTACATTAGCAATGCCTAAAAAGCCCGGAAAAATGGAAGTACTAAAATATTTTTTGACAAAGTACGAGTGTTAATATTGACACGATAGAAAGTTCGTTTTGCCTTGTTGAGACAAGATTCCATAAACGCAGATGGATAACACAAATCACTTCCAATACCGTTGATTTTTTCCAATTCGGCATCGATGTATTCCGGACTGGCGATCCTAAGGGCGCGGAGAAACATTGATGAAAATATGGCCTTCTTAGTGGGGGTATCATGTCCCGAGTAAAAGTGTACGTAGGACAAATTGTTTGTCGTTTTCCGATAGATACTAAACTTAAAACCTGGGCTTTCCCTATGTACACGCACATCCAAAAATGGGATTGAATTGTCTTGCTCAACTTCTAAAGTAAACTTAATGGAGGGGACTTGATCATTTAACTGAAGGAGGAAGCTATCCAGGTCACGATTCATGGGCCAGATACACAAAATATCGTCGACGTACCGCAACCAAGGGATGCCAACCCCCAGGATTCTCGGAATATAGGTAATTTCGAAAAACTCCATATAAATATTGGCGAGGAGGGGCGATAAGGGGTTGCCCATAGCCATCCCAAAAACTTGTTGATAATACTCGTTATTGAAAGTGAATTTACAGTCTTTGATGCAAAGCTTAATGAGTTCCAAAACAATGTGTGAAGGTAGTGGCAGGTCATACTTATGTAATTCTTGGGAGAGAAAGTCAAGCATATCGTCAATCGGCACTTTTGTAAACAATGAGCAAACATCAAAACTAATCAATTTATCGTTAGTTTCAGTACGTGCATTATTCAATTTTTCCGTAAGATCCATGGAATTTTTTACATGTGAATCAGAGATAGTTCCGAGAATGGGGGACAAGACTTTGACAAGCCATTTGGAGAGTTTATAAGTAATAGAGCCCACCGAGCTAATAATAGGGCGCATAGGGTTACCAGGTTTGTGGGTTTTAATAAGACCGTAAAGGTAGGGCAGAGCAGGTGAAGTGGACATGAAAAGCGGAATTAAGTTCTTATGATCTTTGAGAAGGCGTTTCAAGCCACTATTAAATGATTTGATGACGTCATCCTGCGGGTTCTTCCTAAGTTTGGTGTATGTGGCGGGGTCCTGGAGAAGCTCGTTCATCTTTCCGATGTAGTCCACTTTGTCCATAATAACTATGGTGTTAGCCTTGTCTGCTTTAGTAATATGGAGCTCCCCATCTTTTTTTAATTGTGAGAGGCTATTGCGAAAACGTTTAGGAAAGTTATCTTCGTAATTACCATTCGCCGCACTATAAACGAGGCCTTTAACTATGTTAAACAAATACTGAGGGAGATTACACTGTTTTTCAAAACACGCGAGACTGTAACAAATTTGTAAAGCCGAAGGTTTTTTAACAATAAAAAAGGACATACCATATCCAAGGGCACTTTTTGCATCGTCACTAATGTTTTTCGAAGAAAGGTTCAAAACACACTTTGAGCTTGCTTTTTTACTCCACTGACTATCTCGAATGAGACTTTTAATTTTTCGATCCAAAATGTTACGAAGTGAAGTAGTTCTCCGACGCAACTCGTTGTAAATTTCATCAAACAAAGGTTGGATCCACGGTTGGGGATCGCCAGTCCGGAATACATCGATGCCGAATTGGAAAAAATCAACGGTATTGGAAGTGATTTGTGTTATCCATCTGCGTTTATGGAATCTTGTCTCAACAAGGCAAAACGAACTTTCTATCGTGTCAATATTAACACTCGTACTTTGTCAAAAAATATTTTAGTACTTCCATTTTTCCCGGGCTTTTTAGGCATTGCTAATGTACTTAAACTTTTGGATATTAATGTAGTATTTTCATATAACAATATTGTGAAAAATATCATAGTAAAAAATAGCCCTACCAATAATTCAGGCATTATCTATAAAATTGGTTGTAAACAATGTGATTCCTTTTACATAGGTCAGACGGGAAAGGATTTGCACACACGTATAAAACAGCATCAATATTCCGTTAGAACAGGACAGTTGTCCAGTGCCCTTTTTGTCCATTTGTCAGAGTTAGCCCACTGTATTGATTGGAATAATGCTTCAGTTTTATTCCATTCAAGCAACATTGTTAATAGAAATATTCTTGAGTCTGCCATTATCCAACTTTCAAATAACTTCAACATAAGCAAAGGTCTTTTTCAACTCGATCCTGTTATGTTGAATTCCTTTAAAAAGATTTAATAAGAAGGGTAAAACATTAAATCTTTGGTAAACTTGTCTTCTACTTTATTAACTTTTAATTTGCATTTTATTTTTTTTATTATATCAAAACCTGACCATAGGCAGCATTGTGTTAAAACCCGGACAGAGTTCCAGTATAAATTTGTATTTTTATAATCCATTTGATCTTGTGCTAAAAATCGATTAACTTTTTTAATTTATTTTATTTTTTTTTTATATATATCGAAACCTGACCATAGGCAGCATTGTGTTAAAACCCGGCAGAGTTCCAGTATAATTTGTATTTTATAATCCATTTGATCTTGTGCTAAAAATCGATATTTTTCCTTACAAATTGTACGCCTCACTGGTAATCCTTTAAGGTTTTAATTTTTAATTTTTTATTATTTTTACTTCTCTGTTTATTGTATATATATGTATGTATGTATGTATGTATGTATTTGTATATATAGATATGTATGTATATATATATATATATGTGTGTGTGTGTGTGTATGTATGTTATTTTTTTTTCTTTTTTTCTTTCTGTAACCTATATATAGGCTTAACCTTTTTATGTACTTCAGTGTTCCTGAGGATGTCATTAGACGAAAGCGCTTGAGCACCATTTTGTGTTTCCTTTCCTTCGTGGTTTTATTCATCATATATATATATATATATATATATATATATATATATATATATATATATATATATATATATATACACACACATATACTGTGTGTGTGTGTGTATATATATATATATATATATATATATATATATATATACACCCTCTGAAAGCAAAATCCTTGTCACATGTAAGTCGATGAGGATAATGTATGATATAGAAAAACTCAATAAAAGATCAATGATTTAATTCATAATTCTTTATCTCTTGAACTTAAAAGTATAAATGTAAAGATAACTATATCATTAATTATAATTATTTTCATCTTTAATTTCTTTCTAAATGCAAAGAAAAGCTCTTAAACACACACACACACACACACACACACACACACACACACACACACATATATATATATATATATATATATATATATATATATATATATATATATATATATATACACACATACATATATATATAACCTTACAACCTTACAAAGGTTTCGTGCGATGATTTCTCATGGCCTAGTGAAGTAGTGAGTTGGATTCTTGCGCTCTCCACCTCACATAGCCAGGTACGCCCGGCTCATCGGGGATTGTTCGGAGCCAGGCGTCTAGTCTTCTTTTGAAGATTTCCACTGCTACTCCCTTCGTGTTTCTTAGGTCTTTGGGCAACTGATTAAAAAGTTTTGGTCCTCTCACTACAAAACTATTTTCTTTCAGGGTTAAGGATGTTTTCTCTCTCGCCTTCAATTTGGGAATACAATACAGTCTACCGTTTCTACCTTCCACCGTTGTTTGGGGAGTTATAGGTTTCAGAGTAAGATTAGGGACTGTTTCTCCATTATTTTCCAAGTGTAAATAATGGTGTATCTCTCTCTTCTCCTTTCCAGTGAATATAGGTCTAGTTCTCGTAACCTTTCCCAGTAATTTAGTTCTTTGCACCCATTGATCTTGGTTGTGAAGCTTCTTTGGATCCCCTCCAGCTGTCTAATGTCTTCTTTTTTATATGGGGATGTTAGGACCGAGCAGTATTCCAATTTGGGTATTATCAGGGTTTTCAGGAGAGGAATCATTACATTCCTATCCTTTCGTTTAAAGGTTCTCAATATCTGATCCGTTATTCTCTTTACTCTGTTTACTGCTATCTTATTTTGTGTTTCAAATTTCGCATCATCTGTCATTACAACCCCTAAATCTTTTGCTCTGGAATTTCTCTGAATTTCCTGTCCATTTGGGGTATAAGATTCCTTGGATTTTAGGTATTCTCTTTTTCCGTACCGTAATAGCTGAAATTTCTCGGTGTTAAACTTCATATTGTTGTCATACGTCCACTTTAGATTCTGTTTATGTCGGTTTGTAGAGATCCTATATCTTCTGGGTTTCTTATTTTTCTACTGATCTTTGTGTCATCCGCAAAGGATGTTACTGTGCTGTCTCTGTTAACGTCCTCATCTATGTCAGTTAGCATGATTATGAAGAGTAGTGGAGCTAATACTGTTCCTTGTGGTACCGAGCCGAGGATCTCTGATTCTGATGAAGATACTCCTGGTACTGTAATGACTTGCCGCCGCTCACTAAGGAAATTATATAATATGTATCCATTTTCCTACTTTTCCTGTTATTCCCATATATTTCAGTTTATGTATTATGATTCCGTGGTCACACTTGTCGAACGCTTTAGCAAAGTCTGTGTATAGTACATCATAGTTTTCATTACTTTCAAGTGAATCAATAATGTTGTTGTAGTGTTCCATTAGTTGTGATAGGCATGATCTGCCTGACCGAAACCCGTGTTGGTTATCATTAAATTTTTTCTGAGTTTTCAAAAAGTCATAGATTTTCTGTCTAACTATTCTTTCAAATATTTTAGTGAGATGGGATGTAAGCGATACTGGCCTATAGTTTTTGGCCTCGGATCGATCTCCTTTATATATTGAGACTATGTTCGCGCTCTTCAGGATGCCCGGTATTTCTCCCGTGTCTAGTGATCGTCTCCATATCCAGTATAGGGGCTCAGCGATTGCATTCTTGCAGTTTTTGATCAGTGTGGCATTCCATTTGTCCGGCCCTACCGATGAGTGTGCTTTTAGTTTCCCTATAGTTTGTGTAATATCATCTGTTGTAAAGTCGAGGACCGTTATACTTGTTATACTTTCCCCTTGTAGTTCTTCTTCAAAGAACGCGTTTCTATCGCACATCAGTTTGTCAGTTTTTGGGATACTGAAAGATGATTCGTATTGAGCTCTTAATACTTCAGATACTTTTGTTAGATCATCAGATAAAGCACTGTCTTCGTTTTTCAAAGGTCCGATAGTCACATGGTTTTTCTATTTTCTTTTTGCAAAATTTTAGAAGTACTTTAAGTTAACCTTTATCGCTTCTATAGCGTAGTCTTCTTCTTTCTCTTATGCTTCCCAATTATGACGCAATCGATACTCTGCAGTTTATCATTTAATATTTTTCTGGGTGTTGTTATCTTTACAGTTACTTAATTTCGCAGTCACTGTTTTTCTCTTTCGGAACAATGACCGCTTTTGTCTCTCGAACCTGCTTCTCTTTCCTCTTTGTTGTATTTTTGGGACATGTCTCTACAATTTCTAATGTCTTCTCCTCTAAAGTCATTAGCATCTCTTCCGTTGTCTTGGCCTCGAAGATGGTTTTCCAATCTATTACTTCCATGCTGGATGCAACATCTTCCCAGTTTATAGCTTTGGAGTGAAAATTAAAAATTTGGAATTTGCCTCTTTCTGTTGTTCGTGTTTTTTCCTTTCCTGTTGCTTTTATATTGTTGTTATTTCAATAATGTTGTGATCCGATATTAAGTTGGGGATATTTCTACATTATCAATTAGGTTGCTGTTGCTTGTGAATACCAAATCTAGGCAGTTGTTTTTTCTTGTGTTAACATGAATTCATCAGATAGAGTTAGTAGCATCTTTACCTGCTCCTGGTCTTCCCGTGTGCCCCCCTTGTCCTGGTGTATACATATATTTTCTCCTATCCTTTTATATTTCATGAATGGAAAATTAAAATCACCACAGAGACAAATATTGGGGTTGGAGAGTGTAGATTAGGGTGGCCCACTTTTCAATTTTTTTTTAAAAGTATAGGTTATCGTAGTTTTCCCATTATTTGGCACTATACTAGCACATTGGTACCATTTTTACAAAAATTGATCAATATTAGGGGTCTCGCATCGACCTTGAAATTACGAGTTTTTTTAAAAAAATGCGTACTTATTTACTGAATCAAGATAAATCATTAAATAGGGATGTTTTCTGAATCCTCTTGATGAGAGAAGTCGTTTGGTATGCCTTCCAATGTCATACGACTAACGGTTTAAAAGTTGTGCCTGTATACAGGTAAAACCAATGTGCTAGTATAGTGCCAAATAATGGGAAAAACCACGATCACCTATACTTTTAAAAAAAATCAGCAAATAGCAGACAAATAAGAAGAAAGAAACAATAACTTAAACAATCACTTTTGCATTGTATTGACCACTATCACACGTCACTGGCTGCAACGTTGTCCCTCTGTGCTATGTCATCGTGGCGAGTGATGACTTCTTGAAGTCGCCGAGCTCTTTCCGGTTCTTTTCCACCACTTGCAGAAGATCCTGCAGCTGTGCCTCGTCCTTTGTGACAGTGTTCGCATAGTCTTGTATCAGTTGGACTCCTCTTTCAGCGACGTCATTGGTGACCTGGAGATTAGAGATCACATCCTTCAGACGACAAAAGTCCTCGTTCTCGTCCCACTTATCAGTTGGCAGGGTGAGCCACGAAGACCTATACATCTTCAGACCTGCAAATAAGAACCAATGTCATCGTGGCGACGAGACGTTCTCGTATGTGAAGTCTTTGGGTACAGGGAGGTGGGACAGCTTCTCTGCCATCTGTTGCTTCACAGTGCCATCCACCTTGTTGCTGCATAGAGCGAAGATGACGGTCTGAGGCCTCAGATACCAGAAGTGCCGCCTCATCACTGCCAGTGACGCTTCTGCCACCTCGCGGTCCACTGCCCTATACCTCAGAAAACGCTGGTATAGTACCAGGTCATTCAACGGCGCATCAGCTGCTACAGGGGCCGCCAACCAAGCTGGTACGTACAGAAGAGCGATGAACACCACGATCCTGTGCAGTTTGTTGACCAGCTCGGCGTCGAGCTCCAGCTGCCTACTGAACATCAGCAGTTTTGTGTAGTAGATGACCTGAAACAGAATAGGCACCATTGTAAGTAAGACAGGTTTATTGTTACCAATTACTTTGTTTGCGTTATAATGAAATGTTTATCTTTGAATAACATTTAAACTTATCTCTAGATTATTTTTGTTTGAAAATACTAACTTTAGCCATCCATCTTGCGTGGTGGTAGGCTCCTGGGCGCATGAGGTGAATGCCACGGCGTGGTTGTGTCCCGAGTACCAGGAGCGTCATCTCTGCCACTTCCCGGTAATCGTCTCTGACGAAACCAGAAGCTGTGCTCAGGAAGCTGACCGCCGCGTCCCGGAGTTCTATTAGCCACGTACTCTCCGCCAGATTCTCGATCTGCAGCTTGCAGTAGGTCGAGAGATCGAGCTCGTCCCATCTTCAAAAATAATAAACAAGAAAATTGTGTGAGAAAACTCTGAAGTTCCGGTTTGGCTTGCTGTTTTATAAACTAGTGGAATATCATGTGTGTCCTAACTTTACCTTGCACAACAAATGAACTAACCTTCTCTTCAACTGCTGAAACAAAGGATCAGTTGGTGCCGTAGTCCTTTCGAGCAGGGTGACGGCTACTGCCCCCACGATAAGCTCTAGGACGTGATGACGGCATCCCAGCTGGAGTAGCGGTCGCCCGAGCATGTTTTCCAGCCGGACAACTGCACCCTGCACCCTCCCCGTGTTGGTGGAAGTGGTGTCGAAGCAGAGTCCGATGACGCTCTCCTCACATCCCCAATCTTCGAGAGCATGTATGGTTGCCCGCGCCTGCGACAGTCCGGTGCCGTCAGCAACAGCTGGGACTGACAGCAACTTTCCTTCTGTGCAATGAGGAGCCCCGGAGATGAGAATTGCTTGGCGGTGCTCCGCCGTTCCAAGGAAGTTCTGAAACACATGCCATATATTTCAATTTCATGGTTGTAAAGTAACCTATTTTTGTTCACATTCAGTTCTCTTTTTAATTGACATTATGCTTCATAAATCTCATTACTAAATTGATAGCTATGAAAACTTAATCAACTGACCTTGACCATTTTGCCATCCCAGTGGACAACAGTGTGCCTCGGTGGCGTGAAGGAGTCCTTCACAGCCGTCGCCACTTCACGGCGATGTGACACTCTTCCCCGGCGAGCCGTTTCTTTCGAGATGCTGAACTGATTGAGGTCTGCTGGTGGATCCGCCGAACGTGTGATAGCAGCCACAATGCTTACTACCTATGTAGAGAATGGAAAGTGGAAAGGAAACTGTCAAGAATACATGTGGGTTACGGGACACTTTAAAACTGACGCTGTCGATGAATACTATACACAATATGCACCTGATTATTGGACATGCGGAAACGATCAGCCACTTCCATGACAGCAGGTGCATTAAGGATGCGGCGAGAAAGATTGACAGACACACTTGGCTCTTTCGGCAGGGGGAACGCTAGTTCTGTCTCCGACTCTCCTGACATGCCAGTATCATCATTCTCCATGGCCTCATCTCCGGTTTCGTATGCACACTTTGAAGTTTGCGGCTCCTGGCGAGGACGTTTTCTTCCTTCCTGTAGCTTTCTTTTTACAGCGAAAACTTTATCGTTCCCGCTCATCGTTGCCACCCGAGGACCACGTTGATCGAGGTAGAAGTCAATGTCTTCTTTCTTGTCCTTGTCGGACAGCAGTCGATTCTTCTTTATATCTTCGACAGCGTCAGATGCTCCGATATCCCACAGCTTGTCCACACTGTCCGAAAACTTCTGCCGTTTTCCTCCGGCGTCAGTTTCTCGTTTTCTGCTCTTTTGGAGTAAGTGCCACTCTTTCCACAATGCCTCTAGCTTCCGTTCGCAGTTGAGCTTTGTGATTGTTTTAATGCGGGCCATGTTACAAAACTTTAAGACGTTGTTTACGGTTTCTTTGAATGCATTTTTCCTGTTAGCAGTGTACTGGATAACACTGAAGAAGTATTGCAAAACCTGCCGTGTTGTTGGCAATTTGCTACCACTGATGGAGGACGACGGTTGGCCAACTAAAAAAATTTCCGAGGCCGATCTTAGAGAAGGTAGCGATGTTATTTTCGCCTTTCCTTTTGATGACTCTCTATTTGTAGCTTCCAGAGTTCTTCCAGTTATGGTTGCCATCGATTTGTCCATGACAAAGGATGAGGAACTCAGACAGAATTTCAAAATGTTATGATCTGCAAAAAAAGAAATAGGTTAGGTACCTGGCACAGGCATAGTGCATTTTCTAATTACCTATATACATTATACATTCCGCCCGGGTATGGTGACTCATTTTTTTGAAAAGTATAGGTGATCGTGGTTTTTCCCATTATTTGGCACTATACTAGCACATTGGTTTTACCTGTATACAGGCACAACCTTTAAACCGTTAGTCGTATGACATTGGCAGGCACACCAAACGACTTCTCTCATTAAGAGGATTCAGAAAACATCCCTACTTAATGATTTATCTTGATTCAGTAAAAAGTTAAAAAGTACGCATTTTAAAAAAAGCTAGTAATTTCAAGGTCGATGCGAGACCCCTAAATATTGATCAATTTTTGTAAAAATGGTACCAATGTGCTAGTATAGTGCTAAATAATGGGAAAAACCACGATCACCTATACTTTTAAAAAAAAATTGAAAAGTGGGCCACCCTAGTGTACTGTAGATCTTTTACCAAGTTTCTTACCTCTGTAATGGACCCTGAGAATTTTTAGGTTGGCGTGTTCAGGGAACTGTACATTACAATTAGTACCATATTTAATTTTTCAACTTTTGCTGCTACACATTCTACGTAGCTGTTTGAGGTACTTATAGTCATTTCTGCCATATGCCTTTCGCATGTGTAAATAGCACATCCTCCTTTACTTCTCACTGTCCTCTCGGCTCGGAAAACCCTTTAGATGGATTTCCATGAGGCATGCAAAATCTGCTCGGTTTCTTGCATGAGTCCTTTCAGGTATAAAATTTTTATATATATATATATATATATATATATGTGTGTAAAAATTAATAATTCTAACATTCATTTTTGCATATAAAGTCAAAACTCTGTACATAAAATACAGGTCTGGAAAAATAAATTATTTTTTTATTTTTTTATTTTTTATTTTTGCTAAGTAATTGATGAAATATTTCTTTTTTTTTAAATTACCTAATCATTGTTTAGATTAAGCTTTATCATGTAATCGTGTTAAATACTGCAATGTCAATTTTTTTCCTACATTCTCTCTTAGCTGTAAAAGATGAAGTATCTTGCAGAAACTCTAAATTAACACTTAATTTTAAATTTTAAGCATTTAATTTTGGCTCATATGCATGTTTAATTTTAGTTCATAATAAAATGCATATTTCAATTTCCATTTTTAGTTAACTCGACAAATCATGATTACATCAGATCTGTCAATATACTGTTTAAGAGAAAAATGTGCCTTCATCTTCAAATATCTTGCTTTTCTATCAATATGCTGCTACAGCGAAAATTTACCTTTCTCTTCAAATATTTTACAAAAGAATTCAGCCTATTGAGAATAAAAAAAACACTCAACATTAAATAATAATGATGTCACCAAATTTTTTTCATATAAACTCTTGTAATCTTTCACAGTATTATTCGGATCTGACCTAGAGGCTGAAGATAGAATAATTTCGCCAATACGCTACAAGAAGAAATCGGAGTGTAGTATCAAAGAACTATTCCAAGTCCCTGCACGGTACCAACTACCAGAGTGAGAAAGCCGTTGCTGCTACCCAGCCAGAATCCCCGTCAACCTCGAACCACCTAAGGCTATAGACGGAGTGTAAATATATATATATATATATTATATATATATATATATATATATATATATATATATACAGGGTGAGTCACAACGAAATGTCATAACTTCGGGAGCTTATAGCTGAGGTCCTTCCCAGTCGAAAACTTCATATGAACATAGGTCCGAATCTTAGTGGTTATGGAGCTATGGGTGTTTGAATGTTTAAAAATAAGAATAAACGAACAAATAGCTGCTAAAGTTTTTATTCATGAATTTACAATAACTGTTCAAAATGACTACCCTCGGCCTCAATACACATCGCGGCTCGTCTGTGAATCGCGGGGGTAGCTCGCATTAGTTCATTACGATTGTCCTTTATGAGGGCTGCAGTATCCAAAATGCGACGGAGCAGTGCATCTTGTGTTTCCACTTTTCTCTGGTACACCAACTCTTTCATGCGCCCCCATAGATAAAAATCTAGAGGGATTAGGTCCCGAGACCTGGGTGGCCAATTTTGTGCACCACCACGACCGATCCATCGACCAGGGAAGCGATCATCGGGATGCGTTGTCACTGCACGGCTAAAATGGGGAGGAGCTCCGTCTTGTTGGAAGTACATCCATAGCTCCATAACCGTTGAGAATCGGACCTATGTTCATATGAAGCTCCCGAACTTATGACATTTCGTCGTGACTCACCCTGTATATATATATAAATATGAAGGACCTCAGAAACGTTACAGGGGTCAAAGTTGAAGTCTTCAAGAGAAGACTAGATGCCTGGCTCAGGACGGTACCAGATGAGCCCGGTGTACCTGGCTATGTGCGGTAGAGAGCGCAAGAGCAACTAGCTCCTGCACCAAGCCAGCTGGGCCTAGAGGCGGGGCCACCAGCTTGACCTTCGTGTGAAGAGAGACCAACACACGGAACGTAAACGAGGTTAACGATGTGTGTACAAAAACTGTACATATACTGTATATATAAAATCGCATTAAACCCTCATATAATAAAGAAAAACATAATATTAATATAATTTCCCTCTCTCTCTTTTTTTTAGTGCCTTGCTTATATCGGAAGATCCCGGGTTCGATTCCCAGGTGGTACTTCATTTTTTCATTTGTTGTTTTCTCTTTCTCGTCTTGCGCGGAATATCTCCTATACAAGCGTCGTTCTTTACGTTATTTATACTGCGTGTTCTTTGCAGTTGAATGTATATATATATATATATATATATATATATATATATACAGGGCCGGATCTAGAAGTTGCGAGGCCCTAGGCAGATCTAGAAATTGCGAGCACCTAGGCCTATATATGAAAATATGGACTTAATTATCGGTACTATACCAGCAATATTAGAATCCCGCATAGACAGAACTATGCCAGCACTTAAAAATTAAACCAAACCAAAATAATCACGCATGGAAATTGTATAAGAAATATAAATAAACCATACAAATAAGTATAAATTATAATATGAATCAAGATTTGTATCGAAAATATAAGACAATGATTTCTAAGATTTATATAATATTATAGGTAATGACTTTCCATAGTATCCAAACGTTTTTCATATGTGATGTATAAGAGATGTTGACATTTCATTTTTTATAATAGTGAGCGATCGACTTATCAGGCTAAATATTAATGCTTTAATATTTGGTTCAGATGCTCCTTGAATATTACAGCAATGCTTTTCTACTTTTCTTCGAGCTAAACTCTTCAATTAATTGAGAATAATCTAATGAATTTGTTATATCGTTTTCTATTGATAACATAGCTAATGATTGCAATCTCGCTTGAGACATGGTGGAACGCATATATGTTTTAATAAGTTTGAGACGCGAGAAACTACTTTCAGCCGAAGCAACAGTAACTGGGATGGTTAATACTATTCGAAGTGCAACATAAACATTAGGATAAATCTCACTTAGTTGTTTTTGCACTATATAAACAAGGGCATTTCCGAGATCTGTTTTCTCAGGTATAAACCTGCAAAGTACTTTAAGTTCTTGATAGAGTTCTAAATCATTAATATCACTTGAACAGAACGCGCAAAACGGCTTGAGCGAGGCCCCCTTTGGCGCGAGGCCCTAGGCGATCGCCTAGTTCGCCTATAGCTAAATCCGGGCCCGTATATATATATATATATATATATATATATAGATATATAACATTTTAAATGAACATAATAGAAAATGTCGTTTTCCATTGCACAATCTTGTCCCTTACGAGAGATTATCTCTCTAAACGAAACAAAAAAAATATATTATCTCTCTAAAAGAGAGATAATATCTCTCTAAACAATCTCTCCCCCCGACTAAAAAAAAACATTTAATAAAGTAAAAAGTGTTGACTTTAAAAAATAAAATCTTTTCATCCTAATTTTAAGGGAAAAAAATCGAAATTACGTTGAATTAAAGTACAATTATTTATCTCAAAAGTTGTATATTTACTGAGCACAAAAGAGGCACAAAAAACGAGATGAACAGAAGAGATGTTGGATCTGTAATAAAAACTAAAGAATACAAAAGATTCAAGAAGAGAGGAAGATAAACCGTAACAAAAGAAGGAATAAAGAGCGGAACTGTAAAATGGATTTCGTAAACACGATAAAAAGAGAAATGACAAACGAAAAACAGTCGAGATTAAAGATAAAGTAAAGACGTTTCAGTCAAAGAGATTTTAATTAAGGAAAACTATTTGAATTTTAAATTATTTTAATTAATTTCTTAATTAGATGATGTAGCGATTTAGTAAACTTTAAGAAATAAAGAGTATTTTATTTATATATATATATATATATATATATATATATATACACACACCCACACGAGGGTTGTTTACAAGGTTAATTATTTTATTGGTACATTATGCATAGTGCAATAATGTTAGTAGTACAATATTTTGTTAAGCATGTGTGTGTGGGAACACTGTCAGGTGGCAACATCCGGGATCACCACGAACCAAAAAGTTCAAGATTGCACCATCAGCTGGTAAAGTGATGGCAACGATTTTTTGGGACCATCAAGGCGTTTTGCATGTTGAGTTCATGCAAAAACGGACAACAATAAATGCCACTTCTTATTGTGAAACTTTACAGCGACTCCGCATGGCTATCACAAGAAAACTTCCCGGGTTGCTTACTGCAGGTGTGGTGTTCTTGCATGACAATGCACGCCCTCACATTGCAAATCAGACACGCCAACTTTTGGAATCGTTCCACTGGGAAGTCATGGCTTATCCCGCCCACCCCCCCACCATAGTTCTGACCTTGCACCAAACGACTTCCATTTGTTTCCAGCCCTAAAGAACACCTCGGGGGTAAACAATTTCAAAATGATCCTGATGCAGAAGCGGCCGTACGAAACTGGTTAAAAACTAAGGACCCAATATTTTACTCGACCGGCATCGGAAGGCTTGTCCCACGCTACGACAAATGTTTGAATCTGTTTGGTGATTGTGTAGAAAAGTAGTAATAAGTTGTTGTTGAAATACTTATAATAATTACTTGCCTTGTAATAAAACATTTTCTTCAAAACACCTTGTAAACTTACTTTTTGAACAACCCTCGTATGCAGGGTGAGCCAGAAGTCAGGAAACATAGGTACTATGCTTTTCAATAAAAATATATACGTATATTTGCATTGAAAAGCATATTTCCTATGTTTCCTGACTTTGGGCCTACCCTATATATATTTTACTTTATGAGGGTTTGAACGACGGTCCAGGATTGACCTGCCGTCGACTCCTCTACAGCATTCCGCCTCATTTGCTGGGTTTGATATTATATATACAGGGTGGCACAGATTTTAAATTCTGTACCGATTCATCGATTTGTTGTACCTGGTATTCCATGCATTAAAACCAAGCTCACCCTCTCGTCTATTGTTAATTTCGCAGCCATTCCGAACCTAAAAGAAAAAAATGATATAGTCAACACTGAAAATTCCTATGGTGCGTGACTTTTGCGCCACCCTGTATGTATAATTTTGTGTATGTGTGTGTGTGTGTGTGTGTGTGTGTGTGTACGCTCGTTGCGCCTTGCGCAGCAAAAGATCCCGAAATACAACCTATGGGGAAACTAGGGGTGGCGGGTGTGTTACTAAAACCTTTCCTTGTTCTCTCTTAATGCATATAATTAGATTTGGTGAAGATTACTCTAGCCGTTTAGGCGTATATATACACAAACATAGAACAGACAGACAGACATCACCCCCATATACAGGGTGGTTCAAACGTCCCTATCTATTTTGCTGAAATAATGACAGTTCTATTTTATTTTCTACAGGCCATAGATGATGATGGATGTACAAGAACGTGTGATGGTAGTAATACCACGTATCCAAGGGAAGAAGTGCAAAGAAATTCCAGAAAAATTCGAAAGAAGATTTCACAAACCAGGACCTACAGATGGTTAATAAATTTAAAAGAACAGGATCTGTTCATGATGAGGCAAAATCTGGACGTCCAGGTACCTCTCAAGAAAATGTTGAATTGGTAAGCGATGACTTTGAAGCAAATCCTAGAATGTCAACTCGCACAGCATTACGTAGACTGAGCATACCAAAAACGAATGTTCTAAGGATTTTAAAATGAACATTAAAAAAGAAAAGTTACCATGTTCAAGTGCTACATGAGTTACACGAAAAGGATTATCCAAGAAAAGGCGCCATGTTCACAGAATTGATTGAAAAAATTCATACCGAAAACTTATTAAACCACATTTTATTCAGCAATGCGGCGACATTCAACACATGCGGAAAGGTTAATCGACATAATTGTCGTATCTGGGCTAGTGAAAAACTAACCTAGTTCTGAGACTGGGAGAGAGATTCTCCTAAAGTTAATGTCGGGTTGGGTATGACAAGATCGAAGATTTACGGGCCTTTCTTCTTTGCAGAAGCTACGGTAACAGGGCCAATTTATCTTGACGTGTTTCAACAGTTTCTTGGACCCCAGCTTCATTCAGATGGCATTCTCGACACTGTTGTCTTTCAAAAAGATGGAGCTCCATGTCACTATGCAAATATGGTTCGGGCGTACCTTGATGAGTTCTTGCCAAATCGCTGGATTGGACGTGGTGGAAACAGGCCCTGGGCAGCACGATCTCTGGATTTAACACCATTAGACTTGATTGCGTGGGGCTTTATAAAGTCTGAGGTTTACAAAACAAGAGTTGCAGACCTGCAGGATCTGCGAACCCACATTGTCGCGACAGTCGCTAAAATAATCCCAGAGATGGTTGAGAATGTGTTCCGCAATGCAATGGTCAGATTTCAGATTTGCAGAAACACTGATGGTGCTCACGTCGAATCTTAGACCTAAGCTTGATAAATAAATATACATCTAATTATGTTACAACATTTTTATCCTAAAATACTATTATTTCAGCAAAATAGATACGGACATTTGGACCACCCTCTCTCTCTCCCCTATATATATATATATATATGTATATATATATATATATATATATATATATATATATATATATATATATATATATATATATATAGATAGATATAGATATATAGATATCCCAAAATCGCCAAATTCCTCCTTCATTTTCGTTGGTGGTCATTGAAATTACATTGAAGTTACATGTGATGTCTCGTATTATTTAAAATTTTTAATCACTTATGCTTGCGGTAAGGTAGGGAGGAGTTCCATTAAACAATTTAGACAATGCACATTTTTACAGTATATGATGATTATTTTTTCAAATTTCACTCGCGTTAGGATTTTAATTAAAAAACTCGAAATCATATTACTACTACTTCATGCTACCTCAGGATTTTACACACCCAGTTTTTGTTTAGTTTATTTTAAGTTGTTAGGTTAGGTTAGGTTAAATATTGCAGTTAAATATTGATCAACTGTAAATAAATTACTTTTGTTCATTAGCAATTACAATTACAGTCCCTCATTATTCAACCTTCTTTCTGTCGAATAAGCTCCGCCCCATTAACTACTCAAAATTATTACATCACTTGGATAGTTTTGATAATGAGGAAATAACTTTTTAATCTTCTTATTGTAGGAAATACTCAAGTGATGTAGTAATTTTGACTAGTTAAAGGGTCGGAGCTTATTTAACACCAATTTGGATTAATGATGATAATAATAATAATAATGATGATAGTTAGTGATAGTTAAAATAGCTAAATAGTTTGTAATAGTATGGTAAAGAGGATGATGAGAAAGGCAGCGATTCACAACTTTCATGATTTTGTTAAGAAATGCATGTGTTATTTAACAAGTATCTCTCTCTCTCTCTCTCTCTCTCTCAAATTAATTTTAGGAATCTTGTATAAGTATGGTGTGTGTGTGCGATTAACAATAATTACAGTTGGCTCAGTTATAATTACCACTTAAAATATAATTACCACTAAACTAACATCAAAGGCATCGATTTTAATTTCAGTTATATGTGTAGAATGAATGAATTACCCTCGAAATTGCAGTTGTAATGGGCCCAGTTATTATATATATATACACACACACACACACACACACACACACATATTATATATATATATATATATATACACACACACATGCGCACACACACATATATATATATATATATATATATATATATATATATATATATATATACATACACATACACACACTCGTATATAGGTTAAATGTTAATGTTAAATGGTCTAATGTTAATATGCAAAGAGAATAGAATATAAAGACAGAACAGGTTACCTCTAATAATTTAGAAATTTTGCAGCTTGCCTGTAGTAATCTTTGCTCAAATGATTTTCACTGTAAACTCAGAGATAGGTATTATAATAATTTAGTATCCCTGTTAAAAGAAGCAAGAAGACCCATGATTAAATCTTACAACTATCATACTAAGATTATCCTGGATGATGGAATGATTTTATTGCCCCTCTGAAGAGGGAATCGAAAGACGCCTAAGATTTATGGTGCATTCATGGTAGACCCAGATTAAGACCTGTTTACATGAATATGTGTAGAAGTAGGGGTCAGTATAAGACAGCCATAAGGCGTTGTAAGCAGGAAGAAGATTCTATTTGAGCATCAAAAGCCTGTGAGACTCACTTAAATAATGATAATAACAAATTTTGGAAATTCGTTAAGAATGAAACGGGTGTCAAAAATGCTCTCCCTCCGACAATCGATGGGGGTGTCGGGGGAGGATGAAATTGCAAGGCTGTGGAAAAAACACTACTCAAACATTCTTAACAATTTGACTGCCATGTTGGTCACATGTGTCCAACATCGCTGATAAATAATGTGTATGAAATATACGTGGCAGCCAAAGTTTTAATAGTGTGAGTAGGGCTAATCTTAAGATAGGCTGCAGCGAAGCGCCTGTGGGAGGGACAAGAGAAAATACTTTTATATCAGTTCCTGAAGTAACGAGGTTAATTAAAGAGTCAAGGACTGGTTCTGCGTCATTCTATCATTCTATCGAATAAGCACTTAAAATATGCCAATGACGTGGTGTGTCTGCATATCTCATTGCTCTTCTCAGCCATGTTGGCTCATGGTTATATCCCTGCAGAATTCATCAGGGTATTTATCTTGACACTTGTCAAAAACAAGTATGGGGACATTCTATCTAGCAATAATTACAAGCCAATTGCTGTCGCCTCCTGCTTCTCGAAACTATTAGAGAAACTCTTGTTACACCGATCAAATGATTACTTATGGACATCTAATCAGTTTGGTTTTAAAAGTTCCCACTCAACTGATCTGTGTATCTATGTATTGAAGGAAATTATACTTAAATACACTGACAGTAATTCAACTATTTGTAGCTGTTTCCTACATATAAGTAAGGCCGTGTACGGAAAATTCCCAGTCGGAATATTGCCAGGCGGAAAATTGCCAGGCGGAAAATTGCCAGTGGGGAAAATTGCCAGTGAGAATATTGCCAGGCGGAAAATTGCCAGTGACAAAAATATGTAAAAATTTAGAAAGTAAGAAATAAAGTAATTGAGAAAAAGGACGTGTGTGTGTGTGTGTGTGTGTGTACGTGTGTGTGTGTTCCAGCCATAACTCCAAAATGGAAGCAGTTACAAACATGAACCTTCACACACATATTGATTAGGTCCCCAGGTTGTGCACCTGGGTGTTAATACATAAATAAAATAATTAAAATTACTGGGCCCGAAGGCCCCAGCACCGCGATTAAACTATATATACTATTATTTATATACACTATATGATCAAAAGTATTCGGACACCGCATGGTTTTGGGAAAAATGGTTTTATTATGGCATTTAGTAACCAGTAGGTCCACCCAGGCCCGGATCTAGAAGAATGGGGGCCCGTGGCTAATATTTTTTTGGGGGGCCCCCTTGGCTACAATTTTTATTGTATAAGGATTATAAGCTTTGTTTACGAGGAAAATTAAAGGTTTTCAGAACAAACATATTACTTTACTTTATTTATTTAGTTTTCAGAACAAACATATTACTTTACAAATATTTTACTTTATTTTACATATTATATTTTCCTGAATTAATAATTTTATACACACCTACCTACTGATTATGAGCTGGCAACCGATTGAACCGACGAGCCTTTTTTTGTGCAAATTCATTAATAATATTTCGAAAATCGACTTCTTTGGCCAGAGCATGTTCAACACAGAGAATTGCCAGTGACTGTAATCGCTTTTGCTTCATTGTTGAACGTGTGCAACATTTCAGTCGCTTTAACTTAGAAAAACTCCGTTCGCCGGTACAATTGGTCACCATCAATGACAAGTACATTCTGTATGCATTTAAGACATTAGGGAAAACTTCTCCAAATTTGGAGGCCCCCCTCAAATGCGGGGCCCGTGGCTGCAGCCCACATAGCCCACCCCTAGATCCGGGTCTGGGTCCACCCTTTGCTTTTATTACAGCGTCAACACGTCGAGGCATACTTTCCACCAGTTTTCGGTAAGTCTGTGCAGGAATGGCTCGCCATTCCTCTTGCAGAGCTGATGCAAGAGATGCAAGTGAAGCCGGGCGTGGTGTGCGGTTTCGTATCCGTCGCTCCAGTTCGTCCCACATGTGCTCGATTGGGTTGAGATCGGGGCTCTGAGCAGGCCAGTCTAACAAATCTACCTTATTTTCACGAAACCAGTCCTGCACTGCAGTATGGCAGGGAGCTCGATCCTGTTGAAACAAACAATGGCCATCTCCGTAGTATTGCCACAATGCCACAGTGTAGGGAGGGCCGAATTGTCCAGAACGTCGAGATAAACGTCAGCGTTCATGGTAGTGGGTATAACAACCAACGGGCCGAGCCCTAGCCAGGAAAAACAACCCTATACCATGATGGACCCTCCACCGAACTTCACCGTTGGACGTACACAGTCAGGAAGAAGCTGTTCTCCGGGCTGTCGCCACACCCAAACATGCCCATCAGACTGGAAGAGTGAATACCGCGACTCGTCGCTCCAAAGAACAGTTTTCCAGTCCTCCACGGTCCAGGAACGACGGGAGACACACCAGGCCAAACGACGCGTGGCATTAACTTTTGTAATCAGTAGCTTGTGTACAGCTGCTCTACCATAATAACCGAGTCTGTGCATCTCTCTGCGGATAGTTACAGTACTAACGGAGGTACCGGATGCTCTTCCTACCTCCTCAGCGATGGAAGCGGCAGAGGACGTGCGGGACTTCTTGACATGTCGTACCAGACTTCTTCTATCACGTTCCGTCAGTTTGCGTGGTCGTCCGGAACGTTTTTTCGCGATAGTTGCACCGTCGTGCTTCCATCTCATAACATCCGCTACAGTCGACTTTGGTATATCCTGTTTGGCTGCAATGTTTCGTATAGAAACGTTACTTAAATAACATCCGATGACGAGTCCACGTTGGAACTCGGAGAGTTCACGTCCGCGCGGCATGGCTTCACAACAGTTACTGATAACTTAACAGAACACCTCAGCATTATAGTTTCGCCACGCTTTTTCCAGCATACCTTTCGGCGAAGGTGATATTTGCAGAAATGCGGATTTTCCGGGGTCCGAATACTTTTGATCATATAGTGTATATAATATATATATATATATATATATATATATATATATATCGAAACCTATGGTAAAATTATTGAATACCCGGTTAGGTTCATTGAATGCCAGGTTTGGTCCTCTGTACGCCCTTGACGATTGGTTAGGTTAAGTCGTGATATTTTCGTTAGCTTTAACGAAAAGGCTTTAGCTCAGACCAAGAAATTGCACTTCGAAAGAGGGGAAGAGAGACATACTTCCAAAAGTACAAAAATATCAATGACAGATTGGAGAAAGTCATCCGTCAGTATAACGAAGAAGATAAATTGACATTTCTTCGATCTATTGCTTATAATCTTCATACTTTTTGAGGCTTTCCTTTCCTTAACAAGTTTTAGCATTTTAAAATTTAAAAAAATAATATTTTAATAAATAAATCCTTTTTTGTGAATTTTAGTTTTTTTCTCACTGGCAATATTCCGGCTGGCAATGTTCCTACTTCCAAGTAAGGCATATGATAGAGTGAACCACAATATTTTACTTAAAAAACTAGAAGAGAGGAAGGTTCCCATGTACATATTAACTCTATTGAAATTTTGGTATTCTCACCAATTTTTTACAGTTAGGTGGGGCAGTGTACTATCTCAATGTTTTGGTTCCTCTTACGGGATGAGGCAAGTCTCCTTGCTCTCTCCTCTGCCGTTTAATGTGTATATTCATGGACTGATTGCTTCACTTAATGAGGAAATAGTTGGATGTTGTATAAATAACCCAAGAGTAAATAACTTAGTCTATGCCGATGATATGGTGCTCATAAGTCATTCTGTTAAAGGTCTGGATTGTCTGTTAAAAGTCTGCGAATTATATTTGCAGAAACATGATATTCTTTTTAATATTACTAAAACTAAGGTTATGCAATTCTATCCTAAAACCTCTAATCAGCCCTCTGATATTAGCTTCAAAATGAGAGGTGAAGCAACAGAGGAAGTACAAAAATTTAAGTATTTGGGTCAAATTATCACCAGCTTCTTGAGCGATGACTGCTAAGGCGAATATGACTATAAGGAACTTTCGGTTCTGTACAAGTGAAGCTGAAGACATTCTCTTTCGTACTTTCTGCAGTAATTTATACGGACAGCAACTCTGGGTGAATTATAAAAATGGTTCTGGCAGAACCCTAAATTTGCTATACAGTACAACAGATCTTTTAGACTCCTACGTAAGTTACCCCTGAGATGCTCAGCTTCGCAAATGTTTACGACCCACAATATCCCGAGCTTCCTGGAGGTAACAAGACATGCTCACTGCTCAGTACAGTCTAATGCAAAGAATTAAAATATCAACCAACCCAATTCTCTAAGCTAGTCATCAGTAAAGCCGTATGTATTCTAAGCTATGGAATTCATGGTATGAAAAGGTCTGTCTGTAGCTCCACTTAACTCCGACATTACTGTACTATTTCGCATTAATTGTATTTATGTCCTTAGTATTTGAATTGTAAATGTTTTCTATTGTCAGTTCGTATTATTATTATTTGTCCGTCCGAATTGTTCATTCTGACGAAGGTCAAGCTTGTTGCTCCACTTTAGACCTACGGCTTAACGTGGAATTCGAACCACAACCCACCACAGGTGGTCAGAAATTACAAAGTCCTCCCCGGACTCGATCTCACGACCTCCCGATCAGTAGCCCGCCCAACGTCTTAATCACTAGGCTACCCAGGGTACCTATTTATCTAACAACCAATTTTTATTATATGGAAGGATGAACAGCTGGGTTTGCTGCGTGCCGACTACCATCACCGGAAATCGAACCTGGGGCCAATAGATTTGTAGTCAGTGATGCTAACCACTACCCCACCGAGGCGCATATATATATATATATATATATATATATATATATGTTACATATGAGAATATGATAAGGAATTGACTAAATAAAAGGTAATTTAGCCTACAAATAAATTGTTCATGGAAAACAATCACGCAAATGCCAGAATGGCGACGCACTTGTTCGTGTATACGAACCATTTGAATTTCTTGAGTACATGAATTTAAAAACACATCTATGTTAAATACCAATGTAATTTAGAAAAAAAGAAAGGAATTCAATTGTCCATTTAATTCTGAATAAATTCAGATAAAAGTATCATATACAGACTACCCCAAAAACTAGGAAAATAACTAATGTTAAAATAACCTTTAAACAAAAACATAGCCATGAGAATTGACTCTGGGCAGGAGACGTTCAAAAAATTGAGACGCCAAATATAAATTATACTTTTGTATAAAACGGGAAAACTCTGTTAGAGTTAGCTGTGCCATTATTAACAAGTCTAATGGCATATTAAAATTACACCTTCTGAAAGGTTGATAATTCCTAAAAATAGGATGCCTCAATTTAAAAGAATCTTATTAGAAGAAGAAATAAATCTTACGCTTGCCAGCCTCGCGCGACTACAGTTGATGATAGGCCCAGAAAAAAGAATTTATCGTACAAAAGCACAGTGCATTAAAGCTATAAGCAGTAAACAAACGAGAATAAAATTTAAATCAAATTACTCTTTGCCTATTGCCGAAAAACGTAGCATAAAATTATGTTGGTTAAGATATTGGATGAATGAGTTTATTAAAAAAGTAACATTCGAAGCGAAAGGCGCCAAATGAAACCAGGAGAGATAAACACTCTCGCGGGGGTGAGTTCAATACATCTCAAGGCTTGTTGAACGAATGTTCCCCACAAAATTTGTGCTAAAATTTAAATGAGAAAATTAAATTTAGTTATCTTTTTAAGAACAAAAAACGGGTTCTTAGTGGAAGTTTGCTCAAGTATATAAAAATACATATGTTGTGCCGTACGAGAGAATTCAAATCGTGTGTGGCACATAGAAGCGAAATCGTTCTCCTAAGTTTGAGTATCTTTGACGAATACATTATTTTTGTAAAAGGTTTTTCAATTATACTCCTACCCGGATTGACAGAAAACTAAGCATATATAACAGGTTATATAACAATACATATATCAGGTACCAATGTATATATATATATATATATATATATATTGGCAACTGACAAGAGCTCGCGAAGAGCCGAAACTGTATTGGTGTTAAAGAAATAAAAATTTAAGTCTTCCTGAAGAGTAGTTTCCTTCTTCATACTTCGTCGCGACAGTGCATTATTTTACATCACATATACAGTATATATAACCAAAGGTTTAATATATACACATATATATATATATATATATAACCCCTCCGTCTATGGCCCTGGGTTGGTTCGAATCGACGGGGATTCTGGTTGGGAGGCAGCAACGGATATTTCTCGCGATGGTTTTCTTCTATAATAACATTTTAATTTTTTTTTCTCGCTATAGGGTCGACAGTTGTTAATTCTTCTCTTTCTATGATACTGTCTCTGATACTAAACTTATCGACTTTTCTTCTTATAACTTATCGACTTTACTGACTGAGTTCTCGGACGAGGGCACGGCTCGAAGGAAAAGATAAAAAAAACTTCTTTCACTGTAGTTTACTTCTAAAAATATACAGGTAGTGCTCTGAATTTACAGGGGTAGAGGTTCGACCTCTTTTGATCATGGCTCAGGCCGGAATCTAAAAAATTAAGGAGTCAAGGGGCCTCTGCTCCCTCCTCGCAGCGAGGCTGCTAACAAGGGAGTGATTCGAAGTAATCGAAGTCGGAGTGAAGAAGTGACATTATTTTACAATTACATGATTTACATACAATCTAAATTTTTGGGGGAGTGCAGTTTGAAGGTTAAGTTTCCCCCCTTTAAACACATGATTAGATTTTTGAAAGATTCTAAATAAAAATAAAAAAATAAAAAAATAAAAAATAATCGTATTTTCGCCGACTATACATTTCTAAAGGGCGACATAATTACAGTGAGTACAATCCAAGTACATCACTGAACACATTGCAACTTCGGTTTATTACAATTATGATTACAATTACCAACCAATTCACATTCGCTTATTATCGTTAATTATAGTTTTATTAAAGTACATTAATTACATTATAAATTATCATTACTTACAGTTTCATTAAAGTACGGTACATCAATTACATTATTAAGTACATTAGTCACTTACAATTCTTACAGTGTTTTTTTATGTTTATATATGGTTATTAGTACAACACAAAGTACATGGGCACATACGGTATATATTTATATACAACATAATATGTTATATTATGTTATAATATGTTATAAATTTGAATTCAGAGGGAGAGGAGGTTTTACGTTTTCAGATATTCCATTTATGCTGTGATCATCGAATTGCGTATACTTGCATAATCGTTTTCGAGTTCATTGCGGGAGGCGAAATAATTAAAAATAATAATAAAAAAAATAATACATGCGAACGTATTTGGACGACTTTGAACGAACAGGTACGGGTGCATAGACTGACACGAGTAAAAATGAATATTTAATAAAATTGGTATAGGATAATGGTCAAGATAAGATATGGAAATATGGATACGACTTAAACCATAGGAATGGTTGGTCGCATGGTTGTGACACTGAAAAAAAATAAAAGGCAACAAATATGAATATTGATTATTCATTGTTCATTTTTACACACACACACACACACACACACACACACACACATATATATATATATATATATATATATATATATATGGGAATGAACTCAGAATGGTTCCCTGACGTTTTTTATGATACACACAGACCGTGCATGGAAAAAGGAACTCTTCTGGGAAAATTAAATCCACTATAGTCCGAACAAGTAATGGTAAATGACAAACACTGTAGTTTTTTTTTTTCATGATGTTAGCCCGACGTGGGCAACGGGTCACTCGCAAAGAGGTCCCAAAAATATAGCTTCTCTCACAGGGTGTCCCATAAGTCCGGCATCATAGGAAAAATAATAAAAAAAGGCAAAACAAAAGCTTTTATTTACAGAACGTGCTCAATATGTCCACCATTGTTTTCAATACACAAATTCAGACGTGATACCCAGTCAGCAGCACACGGTGAATGATGTCAGGAGTAATGGTGTTACATGCCCCAATAATGCGCTGCTGCAAATGTTCAACACTCCTAATTTTCTCTGCGTATACCAGCGCTTTCAAGTGGCCCCAGAGATAAAAATCTAGTGGCGTGAGATCCGGGCTTCTAGCTCGCCATTCCACAGGCCCTCGAAGTCCTATCCAATGACCAGGGAATTGTTGGTACAGGTAATCCCTTACTTGGGTGCTGTAATGTGGAGGAGCGCCGTCTTGCTGGAACCATTTTGGGAAATTTCCTTCTTCGTTGAAGACACTGGGAAATGCTTCTTCCTTGAGCATACGTAGGTAGCGCCTCCAGTGACATGTTCATCGAAAAAGAGGGGGCCTATGATGCGATCCTTCCAAATGCCACACCATACCATCACCCGAGATGCACCTTGTTCCTTTGAAGAGGTATACCAGTGAGGGTTGTTTTGAGACCAGTAGTGGGTGTTCTGTCGATTTACCTCACCATTTCCATAAAAAACAGCCTCGTCACTGAACAGAATGGTGGACGGGAAATTGGCATCCCGAGCATATTGTTCCGTAGCCCATTCACAAAATTCCATCCGCCGGTCGGGATCATCGCTTAATTTCTGTAGGATCTGAAGTTTATATGGATGCCATTTGTGAGCCTGAAGAATGCGATGGATGCTACTTTTCGACACTCCTGTCTCGGTGGACAATCGCCGAAGAGACTTATTGGGACTTCTGTTAAAATGAGCCAGGATAGCAGTCGCTGTATCATTGTCAGTGGATCTCCTTCAAGGTCCACTGCGTGGTTTATCTTCTATGGATCCTGTTTCCTTAAACTTTGCACCAAGTCTGCTAACACAACTCAGTGTTATTGGCTCGCGGTCTGGATGCAGTCTGTTAAATTCAGCAGCGGCCTCTCTTTGGCTCCGATTTCCTATGAGTAGAATTATCTGGATTCGTTCTTCCTTGCTCACAGACATTATGGCCTGTAGAAAGAGAAAAATATGAATTATGGTTTGTAGAAATAGAAAAATATGAATTTCTCCTATGATGCCGGACTTATGGGACACCCTGTATATATATATATATTATATAATATATATATATACACATATATATATATATATATGCACCTCGGTGGTGTAGTGGTTAACGTTGCTGACTACGAACGCGCAACAAAACCCAGCTGTTCATTCTTCCACACAATAAAAGAAAGTGGTTGGTAGAAAAACGGGTACCCTGGGTGGCCTAGACGCTGGGCTGCTGGTGGGGCGTGATTCGGATTCCACGTTAGACTGTAGGTCTAAGGTGGAGTGAAAAGCTTGACCTTCGTCAGAATGAACAATTCGGGCGAAAGCAAAACCAAAAGGTTACCAAAAAGGTATATATGTATACGAGTATATATATATATATATATACAGTATATGAAAAAAGAAACGAGAGAGTGAGAGAGAGAGAGAGAGAGAGAGAGAGAAGAGAGAGAGAGAGAGAGAGAGTCAGTCCACCATTCCATTATAACCTTCCCCAAAAGCTCCGCATGTATTTATAAATTATCCAAAAGCTGATTTTAACATATTGATACTGTTCTGTATGCAAAATTTCTGTGACTGAAGCATATTAAAAAAGTTGAATGAGGTATTCAAATATTCAGAATTACTTTGAAAGCTTTTCAAGATATGTTTTTATGATACTTTGATCAAAATATGTCGAACACAAGTGCCAAACCGAATTTTAATGAGCCAAATATTCTGTTATGTGTACCAGAAAGTTCACTCACTCAGAAGAAGTTGGACATCATAAGTTCGCATCAGTTGCAACATGCAAACAATATTCCAACTTTATTTTTATTTGAATTGAGTGCCATGCGCGAGTCTGCTAAATCAAGGATAAATGATATAGAATTTCTTGGTATAAATAGCAATACTTTCACGTATGTCAGCGATACGACTGGAGGTACTAATTGGATTAATCACTGGCTCATTAGTAATAATTTAAAGGAACGTATTGTCAATGTTCATATTTTGCATGATTTCCTTTTCTCAGATCACAGACCATTCAGACTAATAATTAATTGACCACCTTAAATAAAATACAACATAGTAACGTGTCGACTGGTCTAAGGTTAATATTGTATGGGAAAATAGACTATAAAGATAGGACAGAGCACATTTTTAATAATTCATTGCATTTATAACTATAGTAATTTGTGTTCATATGATTCTCACTTTAAATGTGTTGATAGATATTATAATGATATAACATCTTTAGTATGGGAAGCAGGAAGGCCTTGGTATAAAGTCATACTATAATTGTACAATTGTATACTATATAATTGTCATAATAAAATGCTTAGCCTCTCAAATGTTCACTAACCGCAACGTTCTGAGCCTCCATGAGGTAACAAGCAGTGCTCAATACAGTCTAATGAGAAGAATTAAAAACGCAGACAATCCAATTGTGTCTAATCTATTCATCAGTCCTGTTTTATGTCTTCTACAGGGTGTCCCGTAAGTCTGGACCCATAGGGAAAAATTAATAAAATTACAAAATAGTCCCAGTTTCGCTGGACATGCGTCGAAGTGACTTCTTGGGACTGACAGCGAAGCTAGCCAACACATTGGTACTGGTTTCGTCTTCCGTAACAGTCCTTGAAGGTCCTCTGCGAGGCTTGTCAGCTACGGATCCAGTTTCCTTAAATTTGGCTATCAACTTGCCAACACATCTGTGTGTGATTGGTGCGCGGTCTGGATGCATATTGTTGAATTCTTCGGCCACTTCCAGGTGACTGCGGGTCCCGACCAGCAAAATAACTTGAACTCTCTCCTCTCTAGTCAGTGACATGGTTTACCTGCAACATAATAAAAAAATATATTATAAATCCCTATGGGTCCAGACTTACGGGACACCCTGTAGACTGTGGATCGCTTGATATGAAAGTGTTTGCCTATAGCTCCACTTAACTCCTGCAATAGCCATTCCATTGCATGTACTTTTTATTTTTATGAAACTGTTACTATTAATTTTATTATTTTTCGTTTCTTTACGTGTATTATTGTTATTTCTTTATTATCATAGTCCTTTTTTTGTTTTTGTTTTTTAAATGCATTGTTTAATTAGTTGTGTCGCCGATTACCTTCATGGTTACTGTGCCTTTTTATTTTATGGGATCTGTCTCCTGCCAATAACCATTATCATTGTCATTATCATTATCAGTATTATCATTATATCATATATGTTGGCAATGTCGCTACGTGTACTTTTTATTTTTATTTCCATTTTTTTTCTTTTTGTAGTTTTAGCTTTAAACAGTTTTTATTATTAAGTGTTTCATTACGTGTCTTATCTTTATTTCTTTTTAAGTCAATTTTTAGTTTTTTAAATTTATTATTGTTTGATTTATCTTATCGTTTATTACCTTCAAGAATATTGTACTATTTTATGGGATTTATATCCTGCCAATAAAGCTTTACATTATCATCATTATCATTATTAACCTAACTCATAAACTGAGGGTCTCGTGGCTCGATCTGTCAGGGCGCCGCCCGTCGGTGTTAGGACTCCGCTGAGTCATGGGTTCAAACCCCAGTGCTGCCTAGAACCGGGCGGTTGTCTTTACTGTACTGGCGGGCCGGCCATCCCCCTTCTTTTAACTGACTCTGGCTAAAGTAGCCAAGGCTCGGGTCCCTACCCTTCACTTCCTCTGGAAATATGGAACATGGATGTTACTTTATGTTACTTATAATCTAATTTAACCTGACTTAACATGTCTCATACGGCATGAATTTTGCGAAGAACATTACACGTCAAAACAGGTTAAGGAAAGATTCCTCTCAGAATTAAATTCCAAAGTGGAGACCGCATAGGCACTAACCGGCAAATTACTGGCTCTCTTTTTGACCCTATATACCAAAAAGGGAACCTATGATATATACGGTTAATGTTAGGATCCCTTTATTACTCAAAACGTCAAATATACATATATTTTTATCTAGGAAGGAGGGGCAAAGGGCGAACGTCTGCATAAAGCGCATTTATGTACTTCGGCTTGAATGATTTATAGCTTTACAAACTTGACTGTTTACACTTTACAAATTAGTTTCACAATCCATTTAAATATTACTAAAGATATATTTTTGCATCCCCCCAAATTTATAAAATCATACATCTCTTTACCCATATGTATGTATGTATCTATTTATCTATCTGTTTGTTTTTATATTTATATTTCTACACAGAAAAATATTACACTATGTGTAGTAGGCCGGGTCGAAATTTTATATTGAAAAGGTACATATTGTGAGGGGTTTGAATGGAACATAGGAACCCCCTCATAAATTATTTTCGCTGTTTAAAGCCTCCTACCCCTGGCATAATTCTTCACTTTTTGACCTACAGTATATTGAAGAATATTCCATTTATACGAGACTTACTCTACATTCAGGTCTTTTGATGACATAAATCTTTATTAACGTATAATATTTTATTTAATAATGTACAGTATTAGGAAAATTAATTAAGTACAATATATTCAGAAGAAAAAATTAGAGGCATAATAAATGTGCTAAAATTCAATTAACTTTTTCATTGTTCCTTATCACATCAAAAGGGAAGAAATTTTTAATATCATTAGGAAATTTTATTTCTTATGTTTCTTACTCATTCCATTGGGCCTTCCATTCAAACTTGGGCAGTTTTCGCCTTGATTCTAATGAGTTTAAGATAAACTTTTGACGGTTGTCATATCCTATTCTTTCCTGACATGCCTTTGTTAGTAGGTTCACTGCCCTTTCCACACTTTGACTGTGGCATGGAAAAAAGCTATCTCCAGTGGCTTACATCGGGCCTGTAGTAGCTCATCGTCGCTAAAATTGTTTAGCAGCGGTTGAGGAGTAATGATCTCTTTTTGCCAATCGATCATCTCGGTGTAGTCAGTAGATTGGAAATTGAGGGTTCGAGGCAACTCAAAGTTTCTGGTACCTGAAAATCCTGTTCTTGAAAGGACGATTTTCTGAATAGCTTGCTCCCTAATTTCTAGTCTCTTGTCAGTTACCATTGACATGAGTATATTTTCTGGGTGGGCGAAGTAGGCATTATTCTTTAATACTGGTTCTATGATTGATCTATGTTGTTCATCTAAATTTCGAAGCAAGCACATTAAATGACAAAAGTTATATGCATCATCAGTTGCATTAGGATGAGATTTTATCCAAAACCACCCTGGAGCATAGAACTGCATAATAATCTTGACTATATCTTGAAGGTTTTTATCGGGATTTGGCGTTGAGATATATAATCGAAGGACCCTGTTGGCTAGAGTTAGCCAGCGAGTATGGTGAAGGGTACCTCAGGATCGAGTAGATAGATCTTGAGAAATGTCTCCAGTTTGCACTGCCAGACACATATCATAGAGATATCTTTCATCACCGCTTAGCTCCTTCACAACATTTGCTGGAATTTCTTTAATGTTTCCCTTTACGCGAGAATATTTGACTACCTCCAGTTTTGTTAAATCTGTTTTCAGTTTATTCCCAATTGAACCCACAAAAGTATTTGGACCTGTTGTTTTACCATCAATGGCTTTGTGGACGTGCATAAAAGGCAGCTCATTCAAATGCAAGAGGCATACCAACCATTGCACTGGTCTGTTAAGATGAATTTCAACCAGTTTTAGGGCTCCACCAATTTTTCCTGTATTTACAGGAGTACCATCACACGGTAAAGCTTTGATAGTATCTGTGCTGTTCGAGCCTGTAATAATAGTTATCAACTCTTCTGCTATGCAGCGAGCAGTTCCATTATCTGGTGTAACATGGTCTACATAGATGCTTCCAGGTTCTTTTACAATAATATAGTGTTCTTCTGTTATCTTTCCACTTTTAGTTAATATTTTATCTTTCTGATAATAAAAACCCACTCTAATAGACAGAGTTTATTTCCACGACAGTTTCGATGCCCACTGGCATCCTCTTTATGTGGATACAGAAAAACGCTCGTTTTTTAGTATCCACCCGAAGAGGATGCCAGTGGGCATCGAAACTGTCGTGGAAATAAACTCTGTCTGTTAGAGTGGGTTTTTATTATCATAATTTGACCTTCACGTAGAAAAGTGAAGTTTTTTGCATGTGTTATCTTTCCTTCCATCAAATTCAAGGCACTCCATCTTCAGATTTTCGGATTTAGACCTAAAAGTACTTGTTTCACCCATGCGATTTCTGTCTCTTTCTAATTTCTTTCTGTCAAGCATGTTGGTGTGGTTAAGGATCCCCATATCTTTTAAAGCTGCATTGACTATTGCAGCTGCAGCTCTACAACTTACACGCTAACGATCTGCTGTTAATGTTAGGTTTTTATTGGGGTGCCTGTTCTGAATATTCTCAGTTGACAGTTTTGTGCTTCTTGGGCTCTTGCTAAAGATCTCTTCTTTGTTGAACTAGCTATGCGATCAATTGGTCCTAACTGATTTTTTCTTTGTTTTTGACCCACAAAAGACTCCCATTCTGCCATTGGTATTTTATCCTTACACCTGCAAGATTTCCTATCATTTCCCTTATCATAGCATTCACAAGAAGATATAGCAAACATTGCCTCATACTGAGCTACTTTTAAGGCAAAACTTTCATTTCTTCGATGTAACGGCACCTTGTTCAATTTTGAGGCTTCTTCTATTAGTTGACTGACTTTAAGATAGATACCTTTGGTGTTAATCGTAGGAAAAGAAAATTTCATCCAAATGTCTTCAATATCTTTCACAACAACCCTGTAACAATCATTCGCAGTTGCTGATCCTTTTGATTTAGCTTCTTCACGACGGCGCACAAAAAGGTAATGTCTCACAACATCTGCTTTTGAAGGAGTCATGGCTGCTGGGAATTCCGTAGGATATCCAAAGGTTGCATTTGAGGACTTTCTTCTAGTAGTCATAGTTTATATTCAGAAGTAAATTGAAATTATATGTTATTTATAATTTATGATAATTCAAATTATAATTAAAGCAAATGCAAATTACTTCTATTTATCTGAAAAATTATTTCTATTTATCTGAAACATAAAAATATCAAGCATTAAACAGGCAACTTATCATGTAACATACTGTACAGGGTGTACATAAAGTCAGGATCTATTTTTGTGAAGCACTTGGAAATTATATGGAATTCAATCATAAAATGATAAAGTGGTAACATTTATTAAATAATTAAGAGTAGGATTCGACGTGACGCCCATCAGTATCCCTGCACAGCTCAAATCGTTCCGCAGCATTTTTAAACACATTCTGGAGCATTTGCGGGGTTATGTTATCTGCAGCAGTTCGTATACGTGTACGTAAGTTTTCAAGACTCGTAATCTTCGTCTGATAGACGTGCGATTTGATAAAGCCCCATGCAAAGCACTCTAAAGGGGTTAAATCTGGTGATCTCGCTGGCCAAGGTCTGTTGCTTCCGCGTCCGATCCAGGATTTGGAAAACGTCCTTAGATAATCCTGAACAATTTTGGCATAGTGACAAGGAGCACCATCATGTTGATAGACGACGGTACTAACAATCCTATCCCCCTCGTCTATCAACATGATGGTGCTCCTTGTCACTATGCCAAAATTGTTCAGGATTATCTAAATGGACGTTTTCCAAATCGCTGGATCGGACGCGGAAGCAACAGACCTTGGCCAGCGAGATCACCAGATTTAACCCCTTTAGATTTCTTTGCATGGGGCTTTATCAAATCGCACGTCTATCAGACGAAGATTACGAGTCTTGAAAACTTACGTACACGTATACGAACTGCTGCAGATAACAACCCCGCAAATGCTCCAGAATGTGTTTAGAAATGCTGCGGAACAATTTGAGCTGTGCAGGGATACTGATGGGCGTCACGTCGAATCCTACTCTTAATTATTTAATAAATGTTACCACTTTATCATTTTATGATTGAATTCCATATAATTTCCAAGTGCTTCACAAAAATAGATCCTGACTTTATGTACACCCTGTATAACAACATTAAACATATGCAAATATGAAGGTAAAAAAGGGAGGAGGGGCATGTGATAGGGGTAGTAGGGTAGCACATGCTTGATTTTAATATTTTGTTAAAGTAATAAAAAAAACCTTCTCACATAGTGTGCTTTTTAAGAAATAACATTTTTTCCCATTTAAATATATGCAAATATGAGGGTAAAAAATAGGGGGGGTATGTGCTAGGGGTAGCAGGGGTGGCACATGCTTGATTTTTCAATATGTTTTTAAGATGATAAAATGAAACTTCTCACAGAGTGTACTTTTTAAGAAATAAAAACATTTCCCATTTTCGACCCGGCCTAATGTGTATTGTTTCCAAACTAAAGGCCAGACAAGAGACACCCTCAAATCTGAAGGAAAATAGCCTGGCTGTAATGGCCAAGACTTTTTGACAAGCTTTCGTAGGACATCAGGAACATCACTGGTGTCAAATTTTTCAAAAAGAGACTAGACACCTGGCTCAGGACGGTACCGGATAAGCCGGGTGTCCCTAACTATGTGCGAAGGAGATCGCAAGAGAGCGGCTCGCTACTCCACCAGGCCAGGCCTAAAGGTGGAGCCATCAGCTTGATCTTCGTCTGAAGAGAGACCGAGGCACGGAACTACTACCAGGTTACCTGGTAAAACAACCACATACACAGTTAAATATCTGGAAACCTTTCCAAATGATTAAACCAACCATACTATGCTCGAGCTAGTGCCAGTCCATGATTCAATGGCTAGCACCATTTCTCTTTAAGTGAAGTGAAGACACTGAGGTCAAGAGTTCGACTACTGATGATGCTGGTAATAGTAATCCAGGAGTTAGCGCGATGGATCATATGAGTTTGGCCTGAGCGTTGTGTCAGTTTATGGCCCTCCTGACTTATCATCATTACTATACTATGTTGGCACTGAATATGTTTATTTTTCTGTAGAAAATTAAGTGTAAACAGGACGTGGTTGACAAATATTTCACCACATATTTGGTTGTTTTAACGGTAGCACAGTGGTTACGGTGTTGGACTCTGGGCAGTGACGTTCTGAGTTCGTTCCCAACTGTTGACATCGGTTGGGTTGAACCGGCACTTACTTTGTCAATACTCGAGCTCAGATGACCCTGAGGGTCACACTCACCCCAACAATGTGGGGAAATGAGTTCTGAATGTTGCTTTTACCTTTGTGTCTGTTCAGCAAAGGCTCAGTTAGTAAATATTTTTTACGTGTCAGCTGTCAGACCATTTTTATATATTTCACGCAGTTCATGTGACATGTCTTTTACAGAAATTTTTACTCGTAAATAATACATTCGGCCAGAATAAAAACTAAAATAAAATGTTTCTCAAAATGGTGCCGAGAAATATTTTACCCTATTTTTGGTATCTGTGAAACTTCTGACAGTTGCTATCTTTATAAACATAAAGGTTAGGTTAGGTTAGGACAAGTTAGATTATGCCCTGTTAGGTTAGGTTAAATCAAGTTTGGTTAGATAAGATTTGATTAGATTAAATCATTTTACGTTTTTTCGACCTTGTTAGTGGAGAGTGAAATGCGTTCATGCATTTTTAAAAATTTTTTTTGGCGTCTTGAGAATTTGGTGCGTCAGACAAAAAGTTTATCTTGCAAAAGGTGCCAACGAGTGCCATACATTACAAACCTTCTGTATCCGACAATGTCTTTATTCCATATTCACCCGAATTCCTCGGTGCTTAAGTTATTTATGTTCTCGTTCGAACGACCCAATTTTTCAAGATGGTGCCAAGGGGCGCATTTGAATTCAAAGGAGTACAGAGGCGTCCGGAGACATCCGGAGTGGTCCGGAGACTGAATTGATGTTGAATGCAAATATATGGTCGTCTGTCATACTGGATTCGGATTAGAAATGCAATTCATTCGCTTTGGGGCTTTTTTTGGTAATATTTTCTTTAATGAAGAATTTGTACTTATGGGTTCGTGAATCATAGAAATAAAGATTGTTGATGCATTAATGTTTTCTTATACCCTGTCTTTATTGGGCATCAACTGGTTCTATAGTCTTGTAATATATATATATATATATCCCTTTTGTGTTTCTTTTCCCTTCGTGGTTTATTCATCATAAATATTTTTCACGTGTCACTTTCGTGAAATAATTTTTCATATATATATATATATATACAGTATATTATATATATATATATATTATATATATATATATATATATATATATATATATAATAAACAGGAACACCAGAGAAAATACAAACATCCTTCAAGGTTTAATAGTACCAACGTTTCGGAATGCACTAATTCCATCTTCAGGACTAAAACAATAAAATGCCAAATCACATACAAAATACAAATTGCTTAATAACAATTTAAAATAAACTTAAAAAATTATAAAAAGTAGCTAAGAAAATGTAAAACATTAAAACTAAAAGGTAAATAAATGTGAAGTTAAAAAGTTACAATTATAAAAAGTAAAAGCATTAAAACTGAAACGTAAAAATAAAATAAAATAAACTAGTACCTTAACCAAAACATCATAGCAGATCTATCGATGATTCGTCAGAATTTAGGTCTGGTTTTAGTTTATAAATAAACAAAGACTCCATAATTTTAAGCTTAAGGTCAGAGCTTCCGGCAGCAAGTACGGCGAAATTAGACTGTGAAATTGGGTGGTTATTGTTGTGCGAGTGATTACGTATGAGAGAATTAGGTGGTTTGCCAAGGGATAAATTTGTACGGACCGATTTACCGAGATGTTTGTAAATACGGGATTTTAAATGTCTTTTTGTTTTACCTATATATGACCCCATACAGTGGTCACACTTGTACTGATAAACTATGGATAACTTAAGAAGGGTAGGAATAACATCCTTGTATTTAAATAAATGGTAAATCGATTTAGACGGGGTGAATATAATTTTTATACATAGTTGTGGGTAGAATTCCTTGAGCAATTTTAAAAGTTTGTTTCTAATATTAAAACTTGAGGTTCCCATATAGGGCAAAGTGAAATACAGGATATCTTTGGGGACTGTAATTAAGTCTCTAGTTGTAGGGCTTATTAGTCTATTTAAGGTTCTGCCTATTGTAGTCTCCACCAGTCTAGAAGGGAAATTATTCTTGGCAAGGAGTTTTCGGATGAAATCTAGTTCATCGTGTAGTTTAAAGTAATCTGAACAAATATTGAAAGTTCTATTGGTCAGAGTCGAAATTAAATTTCGTTTGAAACCTAAAGGGATAAAGGAAGAAAAGTTCGTAGTAAGATTGGTGAATGTCGGCTTTATATTCAACGGTGAATATTTTAAACAGAGTGAAGGTGTTCAAATGGGTCTGCCTCTTGGTCCCACCTTAGCTAACGCGTTTCTGTGTCATCATGAAGTCAAATGGTTGAATGAGTGTCCTTCCAACTTTAGACCGGTTTTTTATAGAAGATATATTGATGACACTTTTCTCCTATTTAAATCACCAGACCATATCCCTTTGTTTCGTAATTACCTTAATTCTAAGCACCCTACTATTTAATTTACTTCAGAAGTT
>JAJOZX010000540.1:680000-705000 GCA_023014485.1 Bathynomus jamesi | reverse complement strand
ACTACCAACTAACTTAACAATTTTCGAATTTACTTTACAATTTTGAAGGACCCCCGCCTTCCAATGTTCTGAAAGCCTATCAAACCCTTTGTTTTTCCTAAGACCGTCCCCCCAGAAGGCTATTACCCATACAAGAGGGAAAGAAGGCGTCTTTACTACGTTTCCCAGGATCCTGGGCCCCCTGATTGGAGCGGGACCTGATTTCCGAGTATAAACCCCTCCTTCTTCCCAAAAAATACATTTAAATATAGTTAACAGATTCGAAGTCCCAAGTTTATGACCCCCTCGTGGTTCAACTTTAGCAGCGTCTTCGAATCTGCCTTACAAAAGTCGCACCATCATGCGAAAGAGAAACTAACCATTTGTACATCTGGACCCTTTAGTTGTAAATCTCCGCGGCCAAGCGGTTTGGGTTTCCTCTTCCCCTGAGAACAACAACTTAAATAGAACGACCGTTCTACCATCGGAAACATCTTTAACTTATGCCTTTATGAATATTCATAACCCAAAACGCTTGGCTTTTAGAGAACAAAATTAAAATCTTAAAACTAACATTTCTACTTTTAATTTTACAAAAGATTTCTGCATGCCAATTGCATGGTTACGACAACGAGTATAAAGATACATAGAAAGAAATTTGTTTAATTTTCTTAAAGTTACATAAAAATATTTTATATTAAGTTTATATTAAGTTTCAAAATTTAATTAAACTTGCAAATTTAACATCTTAGTTTAAGCAATTTACAGCTAAAAAAAATGTATCATACTCGTTACGTAGCTCACTAAGGGACGAGCGTGCCTTATAAAAATAGTCCTAAATCAATCAATAATTTTGTACTGATAACGTTAAATTTACACATAAAATTCTTACTATTCTTTGAAATCGAGTTCTGCCCTTTGCAAAGATTTACAAGTCAGTGTAACTCTCTCACTGAAAGTGCCAAGCAATAGCCAGTAACTCTCACTGAAAGTGCTAAACATTAGGAACATCATTAGCTGATTAGAAATCTAATCTTTCTTCTAGTTTGGCTGCCCCAAAACCTCTGCCTATTTCCACCGATCTCGGGTATATAAAGTTAAAAAGGGGACAGTCGTATGATGGCATTTCGATCGAAGAAATTTAATTAATTTGAGAATTTCCTCCTGGCGTTCCTTTATGAGGCTTCACGGTCTTTCATGAAAGATATTTATAGGTTTAAAACAAAAACAAACAAAAACAAAAAACAAACAAACAAACATTCCATGACGAGATGTTGAGTTGAGTAGGAAAAAATTTTCATGGCTCATTTCGCGCAGCGTCCCGGCGCGTTCCACCATGTCCGGTTTCGCGGTCTCCGTTAGTTTTATTTTTCTGGAAACGCTCGTGCAGGTGAAGCAACATTCCCACTCATGAAACTGATATTCTGTGTGTGTGTGTGTATACACACACACACACATATATATATATATACAGAAGCAAATTTGGGGCCTTTAACTTAAACTCCAAGACTATAAATTGGGAAGCAATCAGATCGCACATAGCCCAAATAGAGTGAAAAACAGTTTTAGAAAATAAAACGACTGAAGAAATGCTAACAACCTTGGAAGAAAAAACGCTGAGAATTTTAGAAAAATATGCTCCGAACTCACAGCCGAAAGGAAAGAGGAGCTAGCTCGAGAGGCAAAAGAGAAAAATATTCCGCAAAAGAGAATGGAGGCGAAGTTAGCCAACTGCGGAGATAATGCCAGGAAAGTAATACAAGAAAAACTGGAGGGTATCGATAGGGAAATACAAGCTATGATTAATAGCGTGTAGCGTCATTGGGCAAAGTGTAATGGATCAAGAGGCACATTTCAGGTTTTGTACAATTGACCTCCCTAAATTAAAAAATGAAAACAAAATTTTTTTGTGACAAGTGCAACACCTCCTTTTTCGCATGTGAAAATCGTGAAAATTGCTAGTTACTAGTGATGTAGCGGATGTCATTTTTTTCACATCCGCGGATGCGGATGCGGATGAGGATGTTTGATTTCAACATCCGCGCGGATGCGGATGCGGATGTCTACATTTTCGTTATTTTTTAGGATATATTCGAGATTTGTTGTGTTTAACGTATGTAATAAGTTATTATATAGAGAGAGCTGTAGCTATAATGTAGTATAATTGATTAATTGTACAATAATTACTGTACTTTTCTCTGAACATATAAAATAATATCAAGCATCTAACTAATATAGAAATCAATTAGTGAATTCGTCTGCAAATAAATTCGTTATATTTTGTTGAGTTTCAGCCACAATTAGAAACCATAATTGTGTTACCAGGATGCGGGACGTGAACCCAACTCAAATGCACCCCACCGACTTCTTTCCCCAACCTCCACCCTTATAGAAAGAGATCTTTAATTAGCTTGATAACTATTTATATTAAGTTTAAAGTTTTATTAGGCATATTTATAAATGAGTAATTAAAATAAAGTAAACTAAGATGTTCATCGTTTAATGTTCAAACTTAATTATAGGAAGGTTATGCTTAAGGAACATTAATTTTTCTGCCTTTTCTGCCAGTCTGTTTCTCTTTTCATCATATATTAATCCAGCACTGCTAAATAATCTCTCGCTTGGTACGTTTGTTGGAGGACAGGCTAAATGTTTCCTTGCAAGTTTACTCAAGTATGGATAGATATTCTGCGTATTTTTCCACCAACTAATAGGATTGTCACATGCAGCCAGGCGTTTTTCTTGGTGATAGCTCTCGATCATTTTTACTACATCTTTTGACATCGCGTAGGTCTCGTCATTGCTGCTTGACTCAAGAAACTGAGAGACGGATTCTGTGATAGATTTGCTTGTTGAAGGTGTTGGTTCTGTCATTGAAACTTTTATTCTTTTGGTGGGTGGCGAAGCGACAGATTCAAGAGATTGAAGCTCTTCAACTGCTTTGCCAAGTGATGATTTAACTCGTTCTAATGTACTAGGTGAAAATAACTTAGCTTTGTAACGTGGATCTAAGTAGGTTGCAAGAGAGTAACTTCATACAAGAACAGCCTCTCGTCTTGTCGCTTGCATCACTTTTGCGCACAATGAACTAGTTCTATTAATATAGTAGAATTTGATAATTTCCGCTTATTAATGACGTTTTATCTCAACGGTCCACATCCGCACGACATCCGCGTCCAAAGTGCGGATGCGGATGCGAGAAAATGTGCGGATGTTCCGCGGATGCGGATGCGGATGTGACCTACATCACTACTAGTTACCCATAACTTTTGGACACTTGCTTTCCTAGGGTTTGAGCTATCATTTGACCCCTTACAATGTACTGCTTTTCAGGAAAAATAGAAAAATTTATTTTTGGAATAAACATATACACTGTAGGTAGGGAGGTTAGCCCTGTTCAAAAATCAACTTTTTCTTATTTTCATAGGTTTCTGTACGTTTTCCCATGCTTTTTGACCTGAAACGGCCGGAAATCACAACCATTTTGACCTAGGTTGTTGGGAAGCATTGCCGCATGGAGCTTTAAGTTTTCTGCCTTGAAATCGGCCAAAAGCACCAGTTCCGGGGTCCCTTGAATCATGTTTTGCACTATAACTTTTTATCTAAACAAGATAGAGCAACAAAATAGGCACCAAATTAAAGTGTTTTTAATCCTCTTTCTAACTTATACAATTATGATAGTCTTGGAACAAGAAATGGCACATTGGTACATACAAAGATTTCAGAAATATCACAAAATTCGTTTTCTCACACTCAAGGCAGACAAGGCGCCTTATTCATGAAACAAATTTGAGATTAACATTTTGTCACAAGTCTAATCGATCAAGAAGTGAAAGCATTACATGATGATTAATTTCATAATGACATTTACACAGTCAGTTGTTGAGAGTTTGTTTCTTGAAGCTGTCAAAGCGGCGTCTGTTGAACTCCACAGCTTGAAGGAGATAGTCCCTTTGCTTGGCATCTGTTGTTATGACATTTGCAAAGTCGCTCATCATCTTGACACCACGTTCAGCAATGTCATTCACCGCTTTCAGATTCTTAACATAGTCCAACGCTTTTCTGTAGTCCTCATTCTGTGGCCAAGACGTGACAGGTTCCAGAAGCCACTCGGAGCCAATGTTCAGTGTGTCCAGCAGGAAATGTGATTCTGGGCCAATGAGATCAACCAGGGTGGTCTTAGCTGTGACTCTCTGGAATAGAGGCTTTCCTGTTCTGAAGCTGTCTGGCTTCTCAGTGGCATGTAACTGGGCAGCAATGTCGTGCTTCAATGTGTCACTCAATCTACTGCTGAACAGGGCAAATGGCACGACTTCCTGCGTCAGGTACCATTTGTGGTTTTCCATCTTATTAAGTACTGCATCAGCAAGCTCTGGGTCAGTTTTCTTTTACTTCAACATGTCCTGGATTAGACTTAGATCATTCACGGGAGCATCTGCAGCAGACATTGACATCATCCATACAGGAGTGTAGAACAGCGCAAGGAAGGTGTTGAGTCCTTCCAGCTTTGATACAGTGTCTTCGTCGTACTCAAGTTGATCTGCAAACATCAGCATTTTCATGGAGTACAGGTTTCTGGCCATCCATCTGGCCTGATGAATGGCGCCTGGTCGACTCCAGTGAATACCTCGAGGAGGCGTTCCTCCAAGAACAATGACTGTCAGTTCAGCCATTTCCCTGTAGTCGGCTCTTGGAAGCCTTTCTGCTGTTAGAATGTCTTGGAGTATTTCTTCACTGTTCTTCTTCTTTTCCTTCAGCCATTTGCTGTTGATAGCCAGCATCTTTGGGTTTTCCTTGGACAAGTCCGTCCAAACATCCTTCAGATGCTCAAACCAGGGATTATCTGGCCCCTTCACCTTCCCAAACAGCTTCTCCCAAACTGCTCCTACTAGGATTTCCAGGATGTGATGTCGACAGGCCAGATAAAACACCTTTTTGTTCAGCATTTCTCTAGCAGTTTGGCAGTTCCTCTGTGAACTCCACTGTTACTGGATGTAGTGTCAAAAACAAGGGCAGTAACATTATCCGTAAGTTCCCATGTCTCCAGTAAATCCATTGAAGCCTCAGCCTGAGCTGTGCCAGAAGAATTGTCGATGACAGGTACTCCCAATACCTTTCCTTCAGTGTATGAAGGTGGACCAGACACTAGCACAGCTAAAGTCTCTGAGGTACTTCCAGGTTCACTGCCCAAGACATCTTTGAGCAACTTTCCATCCCAGTGTAAGGCAGCGTACTGTGGGGGGTTTTCACAAAACTTGGACATGTGACTCTGGCTGATATTATACCTGGACAGCATTCTGTTGCGACGTGTTGTTGAGGTTGAGATGACGAAGTTATCCAGATCAGCCCCTCCAGCTTTCAAGGTGGCAGAAACCATGGCAGTAACTTGATTGTCTGATAAACCAAGACGATCAGCTGTATTGCAGATGACATCACATTCCATGACCTTCCTTGGAAACGTCAAAGTCACACTAGTCACAGTGTCTTGATGGTGAGAACATCCAGGACGAGGCTGATGGTAATCCATGTCCTCTGTGTTAGCGTCGTTGTCAGTTGAGTCACCCCAGGTAATGTCATCCACATGAACAACTGCCTCTTGTTCTGCTGCAGCTGTAAAATAGTACAACATGTTAAGACAGTAATTGTTAAGTACATGCTAAATATCGCAATGGAGTAAAACTTAAAACTTTTTGTAACGTTCAAAGTAATTAGTTTTACCTTGTTCTTGTCTATGCTGCAGTCTTTCATTCCTCGCTGCTTGCTGCAGGGATCTTGTCTCAAAAATCTTGTCATGACCAGACATATGACCTTTCCTCTCAGTCTTTTGGTCTTCGTAGAACCTGATATCCTCATCTTTCTTCTCTCTGGATAACAGTCTGTTGTTCTGTATTTCCTGGATTGCATCTGGAGCTCCTATATCGAACAGGCTGTCTAATTCCAGCACAAATGCTCCTCTTTTTCCTCCAGGGTTACTTGCTCTTCCTTTGCTTTTCACCAGAGCACGATGTTTCTCATGTAGTTTCATGAAGAGCTTCATTGCGTTGTACTTGGTCATTGTCTTGATCCTAGCCATCTGCCAGAATGGGATGATAGATTCAACTGTTTCATATGCAAGGTCTTGAACCATGGGCCTCCCTGCATTTTCCGGTAAATTCTGAAGATTAAGGAAATACTGGAACGCCTGTCTGTTGGTGGGAAGCTGGGAACCACTGATAAAAGCTGAAGGGTATCCAACCAGGAAAGTTTCAGTGAGAGATCTGGTAGATGGCCCAGTTGACACCTGCCTGTGGACAGTACGTGGAGGTTCTGAGATATCAACTGTGCGCCCACAGAGCTCCCTCAGCTCCTTGCTTAATGCCATTGTGAAGTTGTAACTTGTAGATGGTTTTCTAGATTCTGATTGAGTTTCTGTTGTTTCCTGAAAAATGATAGATAATTATTATTATTATTATTATTAATTATTATTTATTTTTTATTATTATTATTATTATTATTATTATTTATTAATTTTATGCTCTTTCATTTGATACCTAATTTGTTGCTCTATCTTGTTTAGATCAAAAGTTAAAGTGCAAAACATAATTCAAGGGACCCCGGAATTGGCGCTTTGGCCGATTTCAAGGCAGAAAATTTAAAGCTCCATGCGGCAATGCTTTCCAACATCCTAGGTCAAAATAGTTGTGATTTTCGGCTTTTTCAGGTCAAAAAGCATGGGAAAATGTACAGAAACCTATGAAAATAAGAAAAAGTTGATTTTTGAACAGGCCTATAGGGAGGTAGGTAGACTAGATAGTTTTATTTAGTAAATGATACATTAAAATCTTGTTTAGTTTTGAATGACGGCATAAAGTCACGGGATTTAAGTACTGCTCTAATGTAACCATCTCTTGAATCCTTTCCATACACTGCCCCAGACGCTTCAGTTACCATCCGAACACAGCGTTCTACACCTTGGGAGTGACATGGTATCCGGACAACAAGGGGCTCTTCAGTGATCTTATCGAGTTGTTCGACAGAGAACTGCTTCGTGAGTGGTGGTTCTATTGTGCACTCCTCCACTGGTGGAAGTAAATCTTTCAAATTCTGAGCACTTTGTTTGATCTTTGGTGGCCGAAATTCTCTGACTTGCTGTTGAGCAGGTTTGGGAGCTCGTCGAATGGTCTTGATTACATCGATGGCCAATTTCCGGTTTGCTTGATCTGCATTTGCAAGCATTGCCAGTAGAACATTTTCAGGGTGAGCCCAATATGCATTTCTTTGGATCACAGGCCATGTGACAGTCTTGCTAGCTGGTGGCAGTAATCGTAGCAGCTTGATTTGCTCCAGGAAATATTTTGAGCCATCTGTGCACGTTGGATGGCACTTGATGCTAAACCACATGGGTCCATAGTGGCACACGACAAACTGTGTGAGTGAATACAGTTCATCACTTGGCTGCGCCATCGCTACATATAGCCGACAAATTCTGCTGGCAGTTGTAACCCATCTTGCATGGGAGATTGGTCCAGGCTTCTCTCGTAGAAGATCTTCATTAATGACACCAGTCCTTATCGCTTTCATCATTCTGTAGAGGTAGGCTTGGTCACGACTCAATTCAGTAAGGTCAACATCCGGGAGAGTGTGGCCATCAGCAATACATTGAATTCCTCTAGAGGAAAGTGGCAAACTTTCACATGTGGCCAAAGCTTTGCCAGTTGGTCCTTTCCATTGAGTTGCAGATTCTGTTGGGCCAATGAGTTCCTTGCACAAGTGGCGCAGTGGGAGTTCATTTAAATGCAGACTACAGATGAACCAGTGCAAAGGGCGACCCAGGCGGCACTCTAGCAGGTGTATTGCTCCACTTCTGTGCCCTGTGTTTGTGGCTGTGCTGTCGGCTCCCACTGCAATTATCTTGTCTGCAATACCCATTTCTTCACTCGCATTTTCAAGTCCATCCGCAATGACAGTGCCAGTTCCTCGTTCCAGTGTCAGATGGCTTAGATAGAAGGTTCCAGGCTCTCCGACCAGCACATAGTGGTCCTCAACTTTCTTTGTGCTGTACCATTTGTTCCCCTTTTTCTCTTTGACAAGTGTCATGTCTTTCCTCCCATCAAAAAATAAAGCAGTGACTTCCACATCGTGGTAAGTTACTGCTTCCTTCAGATCCCTCCGTACCTTCTGCCGTGCTCTCCATACTTTGTGGTGGTCAATTACGTTTATCTGATCATCAGAACTAATGATGCCATAGTCAAGCAATGTTGCAGTGCTGATAGCTGCAGCAGCCCTGTTCGATACACCATACCGGTCAGCTTCCAAAGCAACAGTGGGAATCGGTGTGATGTTCCTGTCCTCCTGGGCACTATCACCCATCCACTCATCACCAACACTTTCACCACTGGAGTCTGCTTCTGCTTGAGCTGATTGACCACATTTGCAGAGGATGCTACCTCTTGCCGTTCCGTTTTTCTTCTATTCTCTTCTTGTCTTTCTTGCATCCGATCCTCTCTTGACTTCCTTCTCTCCATCATCTGAGTCACATTCGTATCCACCCGACTGATCTGCATGATCCGTGTGGTTCTCTGGTCGATCAGAAAGGCATGCTCTCGTCGTGGAACTTTCATTTCTTTTTCACAGTGGCATGCAGACAGATCATCGCAGTGGCAGACAGCTATGTCAAACAACTGATTCAGGCTTTCCTCGAACTTCTTGGTTTTTGTGGCCTGCTTGCCTTGCTTCGATGCTTGTGAGCCTTTTTCCATCAATCGGAGCAGCTTGGTCTTCACATTCTTGATTGGCTGTGATGGAATGTTAGCACGATTCCAAAGGTCATTGAGTGTTTGGCATACCTCCGGAAGAATATCCCTGTTGCTGGTGTACTTGTTCTCCTTCAAGAAGAGGAAATGCCTTGCAACTTGTATATGGGTTGGAAGTTCAGATAGAGGAAGCTCTGATAGTGGAGAACCAAAGACAATGTGGCTGGCAGATCCCCGTGTTCTTTGCGTGCTCATTGTACCAGCAAAACTCAACAAGTATCACACAGGAACACTGAAACAAAAACACAAACGTATAAATAAAAAATATATATGATTATGAGTATATATATATAAGGCTTGGTTTATTGGTAAACAATAAGTTTACCAATATATATATAAAAATATACTGCACACATATGTATTATGTATATAAATATCCATAGGTATATATATATACCCTAAGACATATAACAAACTTATAAACAATGTGAAACACAACAAAACAAAGAAATGTGTATAATGTATATATCACAAAACGCACCTTTCGTTAGTACCTTGGGGATTTTGAACACCCCATCCACAGAAAAAACACTTGTTTCTTTCAAGCGAGCTAGCGTAGAACTAAGAAATTCCAGGGGATGACTCACTGAGAATAATTAGAAAGCTGCCAGAAGTACTATGTCAGTCAGTGTTGCCAACTGTAATTAACAAGCAAGAATTTTGTATTTTTTACATGCGAAAAAGGTGTTCTGCTTGTTGCAGAAATTTTGTTATTTCTTTTCTGAAATCAGCAAGGTTGATTGTACAAAACCTGAAATGTGCCTCCAGATCGCTCATGACGCTACACGCTAATGGTTAAGGACCATACAGAAAGGGAAGATGAAAAGGTGGTAGAAGCAATAAAGGAAAATCCAAAATATTTCTATAGCTATGCCAAAAGGAAAACAAACACGCGCGCCGCTATTGGGACCTTAAGGAAAGGAAATAATGAACTAACCGACGATCCAAAAGAAATATCTGAAACATTGAGAGCCCAGTATGAATCAGATTTTAGTACCCCAAAAAGTGACAAAGCGATACCTGACATAGATGCATTCTTTGAAGAGAAATTGCAAGGAGAGTGTATAACAGACTTTGATTTTACCCGAGAAGATGTAGCGACAGTTATAGGACAAATGAAACCACATTCAGCTGCAGGTCTGGACAAATGGAACGCATTATTCATTAATAACTGTAAAAATGAAGTAGCTACACCTTTATACTGGATATGGAGAAGATCCCTAGACACTAGGGAAATACCGAGCATCTTGAAAAGAGCAAACATTGTCTCTATATATAAAAGAGGGGACAGATCTCAAGCAAAGAACTTTAGACCAGTGTCATTGACGTCCCACCTCACCAAAGTATTTGAAAGAATAGTTAGAGAGAAAATTTATGATTTCTTGGAGACATGGAAAGATTCAACGAAAATCAGCACTGATTCCGATCAGGTAGATTTTGCCTATCACAACTAATAGACCACTACAACAATATCGTGCATGCACTGGAAGGCAGTGACAACTACGATGTCGTATACACAAATTTGGCTAAAGCTTTCGACAAATGTGATCATGGTATAATAGCACATAAAATGAAATATATGGGAATAACAGGGAAGATGGGAATATGGGAAAATGGATCTACAACTTCCTCAGAGAATGTCTACAGGTCATCAAAATTCAAGGTATATCATCATCAGAATCGAAAGTACGCAGCTCTGTACCACAAGGGACACTACTGGCCCCACTCCTGTTCATTATCATGCTAACAGACATAGACAGCGGAATAAACAGCAACAGTATAGTAACATCCTTTGCAGACGATACAAAGAGCAGCAGAAAAATCAGCGATGTAAATGAAGTGGAGGCCTTGCAGAGGGACACGAAGAAAATATACAAGTGGTCAGAAGACAACAACATGACATTTGACACCGAGAAATTTCAGCTCTTGAGATATGGTAAAAAAGGGGAACTTAAACAGACTGCACATAATGTTCCAGATAGACAAGAAATTCAGAGAAGCACGAAAGCGATCGATCTGGGAGTAATATTGACCGATGATGCGAAATTCAAAACATAAAATTAGATAGCGATTAATAAAGCAAAAGGAGTCGCGGGACAGATACGAAGAACGTTCAAAAGAAGGGACAGGACAGTAATGATTCCCCTGCTAAAAACAGATACCAAAACTTGAATACTTCTCAGTTTTGATGTCTCCATATAAAAAGGAAAAAACTAGTAAACTAGAAGAAACTCAAAGACATTTCACAGCCAAGATTGATGGCTGCAAAGAACTCAACTACTGGGAAAGACTACGTAAACTAAATCTGTACTCCCTGGAAAGAAGCAGAGAGAGGTACACCATAATCTACATATGGAAAATGATTGAAAAACTGGTACCAAACCTCAAATAAACCCAAATACCATTCAAACAACACTAGAAAATAGTAAAGGCAGAATGTGTAGTATTCCTAAATTAAAGGCCCGAAAAGGGGCCTCCTCAACACTGAAGAAAAATAGCTTGTTTGTGAGGGAGCCAAGACTTTATAATCAGCTTCCAAAGGACCTCAGAAACGTTACATGGGTCAAAGTTGAAGTCTTCAAGAGGAGACTAGATGCCTGGCTCAGGACGGTACCAGATGAGCCCGGTGTACTTGGCTATGTACAGTAGAGAGCGCAAGAGAGAAACTCTCTCCTCCACCAAGCCAGACCTAGAGGCGGGTCCACCAGCTTGACCTTCGTGTGAAGAGAGACCAACGCACGGAACAGCAACAAGGTTAACAAGGTTATACGTACTTTACAGGAAGAGGGTAAGAATCAAATAGCAGAGTCGCCTTATGACTACAGAGCTTGGCATTTAATTTTGAACCTTATACCCTTAAACAATAGAGACTGAACAGAAGAAAACTTAAAATAAATATTTCATCCATGAAAAAGGGTTTAATAGACAGAAATAGACCTAACGAGAGAATGCATGGGTCTCAAAACATAAAGCAACTTGTTTTGTGTTCTCTGAGCCATTTTTACCATATAGCGAGACGAATACATTCATTTCTTTCTTTAGGTTAAATATAGCTGTTACGAAAAGCAAAACTCAGATTAATTATGATTCAACCTCTATACAAATTTCTGAATTAATATTTGTATTAGAGCCTATATGAAATTAGAATAATAGAAATATAGTAGGTCTAGTATTAACCGGTTTGGTGTGGCTAATGGATTAGGCCTACTATAATTACTAAATGAAATATGATGAATAATTCGAGGTCACCAGCTTGAATTATACCCAAGCTGGTTTTGTGTTTAATTAAGAAAATAAATCATTTATTTGTTCACAGTGATTAAAAATGGCAATGAAGGTATTTACGGTGATTAACAATTATATAACGGCATTTATAGTGTGCTAAATATGATTGAGGATTAGCAAATAAGGAAATGGTTATACAGATTAATTGTTAAGTAATACATTCATTTATGATAGGCTAATGGTATGCAAAATGGAACACAGCATGAAATATGAAGCCTATTGATAACAGAAATTATGCACGTACGTTTTGGTACACTGAATGGATTAGGCCGTCCAGAATGAAATGCCTAAAAGAACACGTAAACAGTGGGATGCATGATAAGTAAATTGTACGATGCTCACAATAACAGGGTGATACAAAATTACGGTATTTGATACAACGCTAGAAATAGGCCTACTGCAGTCTTAACGAGAAAGTTATTTTGAACGGTATTGAAAACACTTTTAGGTATGGCCTAAAGCGGTTCTGCGATTACACTGTAGGCTTCACGAGAAATGTTTAAGAACGAGGCACAGAGAGCTTACCGACTATGTTGTAATACCTCTGGAGAATGAAGAGGTACTTGAAGGTTGACCTTGTAGACTAAGCCCGAAATGCCGAATACCTCTGTAGATGAAGGGATACTTGAAGGTTGACCTTGTAGACTATAGGCCCAAGGTGAAGTTGACTGTCTTGTACTTCGCACGTCGAGGATGACCTTAAGACCGGTAGCAGGGCCTGTTGAAGCTTGTTGAACGGGCGCCGATCGACTTGAGGTGAAGGATGAGTTAAACCAGGGTCAGAAGGATGTCGCCTCAAGTGTTGATTTACTTCGTGTATTGTTGAGATGTTGCTTGAGGAACTGAGGCCGGCTGAAGTCGAACGGCGCTGGGTTTCGAAGGATTGCTTCTGCAGGCGATCTGTAGAAGGCCTTACTTGATGATAGACCGGAGCCTTGAAGGAACAGCAGGCCGCTCCCCAGCAACGGCCGGAGAGCGGGTGGCTTCACGAGTGTTGCTGCTGACGAAGGCTGAGAGTGAGACGTGACGACCAAGACGAGAAGTGAAGAATGCGGAGAGAAAGTGAATGAGGAAGAATTTCGGTGAACTCTCTCTTTTATAGGTTCTTAGGACGCCAAGTTTCGCGGGTCTTTCTGGGAAGCCACAAGCGTTCTATTGTTGCTAAGGCGCTAGTTTTCGCAGGCCTTCGAAACCCAGCGCCGTTCGACTTCAGCCGGCCTCAGTTCCTCAAGCAACATCTCAACAATGTTCAAGGAATCAGAAACAATAAGGACGTTTATTGTTTCTGATTCCTTGAACATCACGTGTGTCTACGCACGGCATGGAAGAAGGAATTTGTTTGTCTATTTCTTGTCTGCCCGCTACAGAAATATTAACTAAATTAAAATAAATTACATCTAATTTTCAATTATAGAGATAACTCATAATTTTCCAATTTTGAAGTCAAATATTTTATCAAGTGGATAAACTAATGTTTTAATTATTCATCCATCAGATATGTTTTTCTACCTCTAATTATTCATCCATCAGATATGTTTTTCTACCTCTAATTATTCATTTAAACATCATTATTATTATTATTATTATTATTATTAAATTAATTAACTATTTATCTTAAATTATTTTCTTAACCTTTATTATACAATTAGTTTCAAATCTACGAGTCGTAACCATTGTTATTTCTGACGGAAAAAGTGCGGAAGCGATTCTACAAAACTGTTTTGGCGAAAGAAGATATATATATATTAGTGTAATCCAGGCTTTAAAAGAGTCCAGAGTACATAAATTTTATATTTTAGAAGTTCAAACAACAAATTCTGTTTTCCATCACTGTCATGACTTCTTTCCACAGTAGTAAATAACAAATAAGTAACTGTAAGTTTATGTAACGCAGTAATTGTACGAATATTACTTGCTATTATTATTATTATTATTATGTAGCTCAACACTTGTCTTTTTATTTTATTCCTCCTTTGTTTGTAATTAAAAATTTACTCACATCTACCATTTCATAAGAGAATCAACGTATATGATGTGCGCAACCCCTTCATTTATGTGGTGCGCACCTTTTTTTTCGATTTCACTTCACTGACACCATTTAGGTTGTGTACAGCCCCTTAATTTATGTGGTGCACACCCTTTTTCCCAATTGCACTTATTTCGTACGCGCGTGTTCGTTTATTTCAGGATGACTCTGCCTATCCACTCGGATGGCCTTTCAATTTTATACACATAGTATCCCTCGGCTTACTTGAAGCCCACTTTGAATTTTCAAACTTTCAATGTTAATTTACCCTGAGCTTACAAGAGAGGCCTATTGCAAGGTAGCATAAAAACGACACACTCCCTCTTATAACGTTTATTTAATTTCACTCCAATTAAGACATAAATTGAACGAAATATACGGATGCGCGATTACAAATTTTGTTTAAAAAATTAAATTTTTAATTTAAAGAAAATGTTTGCAAGTATTTAAATCTCAAAAAACCTTTATACAGAGGGTTTTTTTATTTGCGTGTAACTAAAAACAACACTAAATTCAAATTTCGTAATCTAAGGAGTGTACAAAAATGCTTTACTTACAAAATTTGGGAAATTTACTCTCAACAGTTCTGCGCGAGTTCCGCAGATTTTTTCCAGGAAAAAAAGTCCGTCAAATAAATTAGATTTCTTCTCACAATAACTGAATGGTCATGCACTAACTTCCCGGGTCTCCACGGGAACCAACTTCAACACAAAATATTGACTCTTCCCTTAGGAAACCTAATATGTCGCAAACTTACAGTTTAACATTTAATTTGAACAAAATTAAATTAAACGAAATTTCACAAAGTTCTTTTTTTTTCAGGTTGCTAACAATAAAGCTCTTACACAAAGTTCGCGTAAACAAAGGCGATTCAAATTTTAAGTACAACGTGAAACAGTTTTAACTCAACTTAGAAATTTTCAATCACACCACAGAACCTAATGATTCATTCTTTACAAGCCACTTTAATTTTACAGGACCGAACTACAACTAACTTAGAAATCTAAGTTACACCTTAAAATTTCAAGGACTCCACCTTACAATATTCTGAATGACCTATCAAAACCATTTTCATTACATAAGGTCGTCCCTACGAAAGCTTTCATCCATACATAAAGAAAGAAGGAGCTTTTCTTTTCCTTCATTGGGTGTTATAAGAATCATTTTCCTTTGATTGGACATTGACATTCCCTTCCAAAAACAAAGCTCCTCCTTTTCCTTAAAATCAACTTAAAATAAAGTTCTTTACTTCGAAGCCACTTGGTTTCTCAAATTTATGGCCAACGTCATGGTCCAATTTAACAAGTGGATTCGAAGTCTGTTTTCCAAAAGTTTAACCACGAAGCGAAGAGAGAACAAGCTCTTTTACATCTGAACTCGGCCAGCTTGCTTTCCCTTCTCTTTGTAGCTAGGGCCGCTCCTCGACCTTACCATAAATCTCTACCGCGAGCTGTCCTGGTTTATATTCTTACCGTGAGAATACAAAAATAAAAATCGAACGAACGTTAAACAATCTGAAACATTTCTATTTTTAACCCTGTAACAAGAAACCTATTGATATTCTTCAATAACCATACTTTAAACTACCTTGCTTTAGAGATTTAAACAACAAAATCTTAAAACCCAAATTTCTGCTGCTATTGTCGTAAGAGATTTCGGCACGCAAATTTGTCGTAACAACAATGAGCTTAAAGAATAATATGTTATTTTCTTGTCTTATTTCAATTCAAATAAGCTTACTAACAGCATATAATATACCATATACGCACACACACACACACACACACACACACACACACACACACATATATATATATATATAGTGGCCTACGGAACACTGATTTGATGTGGTTAACAAAGTAGGCTTACTATAATTGCTGAATTGAAATGAATAATTAGGGGTCACCAGCTTGGGCTTACAGCCCAAACAAAAAATATTTAATAAGGAGAGAGAAATTACTTTCATGTTTTGTGTTTAATTAGAGAAATAAATCACTTATTTGTTCACAGTGATTAACAGTTCAATAAAGGTATTTATAGTGATTAACAATTATGTAACGGCATTTATGCTATGCTAACGATGACTGATTCTTAGCAATAAGGAATGGTTATACAGTCTAATTGTTAAGTAAGTATACTTATTCAGGGAGGCTAATAAGATATGCAGAAGTAAACACAGAATAAATAATAAGCCTATTGATAACTGAAATAATGCAAGTACGGTTGGTACAGTAAATCGATTAGGTCGTTAAGAATGAAATGCATAAAAGAGCACATAAACAATCGGATGCAAAATAAGTAAATTATACGAATGAACAGAACACAATAACAAAGTGGTACAAAATTACGGTATTGGTACAACACTTTAATAGGCTTACTGCGGTCTTAACGGGAGCGTTAGTTTGAAAGGTATTGAAAACACTTTTAGGGCCGACGCGATTAGGCAGAGCTTGTGGATGCACGACGTAACAAAACACTGTAGGCCGAATGAAGGCCGACAAGATGCTTACCGAGACGCTGGATCACTCTGAAGACGTGTTGAGGGTCTACGTGAAGGAGAATGTGCTGAGGGCCTGTTGAAATACTTGTTGAACAGGCGCCGATCGAATTGTGGTGAGAGGATGAGTGACGAGCAAAGTGAAGTTTGTGGCTCGTAGCCTAATAGAAAGTTTACGGACCTGGGCTTCTAGTGATTGCGTCTGCAGGCGGACTGGCCTTACCGGGGAGAGGATCAGTGTTGAGGGCCGGTAGAGAATTCTTGAAAAGGGGGCCAACGGAAACGCCTGCAGCAGTAATGTTGCTTCTTGAAGGATGAAATTGTAGAGGGACTTACTTGATGATAGACTTCGTGTATGCTCGACCGGAGCCTTGAAGGAACAGCGGGCCGCTCTCCGTCGAAGGCCGGAGAGCGGGTGGCGTGACGAGTGGTGCTACTGGCGAAGGTGCTGAGAGTGAGACGTGACGACCAAAACGAGAAAATGGCAAGTGAGAGTGATTTGAGAAGGAAACTGCATTTTATAGGCCTTGGTGACGTCTTGTGGCGGTCGTTTCGGGAAATACCACAAAATCTGTGTTTCCTGTGAGCCTTTTTCATGCCCACGTGTATAGCTTTTGTTTTGATTCCATGATGTTTGAGAACGGCGAGGAAAGGAATTTCCGGTCGGTCTCTACATATATATATATATATATATATATATATATATATATATATATATATATATATATATATATATATATATATATATATAAAACGCAATAAAAAGATAGCTAAGTTTGTGCTAAAAAACTATTTTTAATATATCCACCTGAAAGAAAACTGGCTGTTGTTTTTTTCTTAGAGTATACCATTTTTAACCGAGATTCTTTCTGTACATGTATTTGAATTGTAGAGAAAATTTATCAACAGTCTTTCTAGTTCCAGTCATGACTAGCACTTCTTTATATTTCTTCAATTAATACTTCTCTAATTTAGCGTCTGTTAGCACCTTCCTAATTTTTCTCGTAATAATCCATTCTTTTCACTTTTCATTCGCGTTACTCAATCATACCATTTAAAACAATGTACATACGTACCTGTTTGTAGCAAGCTGATCTAATCCACAATCTTTACAATCTCAAGCATACAGTTATACATCTTTGCACGAATAAACTGTTATAGCTTTATTACTTTCATGTTCACAGATCTCGTACAAAACGTTAATAAAGAAACTTTTTCAAAGTCAATATACGTATATAATCCACCATACGCTTTTACACATGTATTTAAAACGTAAAACTTAATATATATATATATATATAATATATATATATATATATATATATATATATATATATATATATATATATATAAGGACGAGTATGTAGGCGTTGTTCAAACAGAAGACAAGACGTGTTTAAACCCTGTTTCTCCCATCACTCTTCTCCTTAGCTGATCTTTTTCTGTGTCTCATCTACCCTGTGAGCAGTGCAGCATGCTCTCAAACACACACCTCTCTCCATATTCCTCACTACATATGCATACACCTTACACACTACACAGGCTTTTCAAGAAAAGTATATTTTTCAGCAGCCTCGGAGATTCGCAATTGGCCCCTCCTTACTGCCTGCATCATATACATATATTACCAAGCAAGTCTCTCTACAGTTTACATGTTTCCTCATTGTCTAAATTTGAGAAAGTTCTTTCTTATTACTTTCTTTATTGTACCGGACAGCATAACCGACTTTTTAAATGGTATTTAAGTATTATGTTGAGCTACATAGCTGGATAAACCCCACCACAGCTTAGTTTCTTAGCATAATCATGAAATATGAAACAAGATTATATTATTCTTTATAATTCTTTTTAGTACCTTACCTACCAACAAAGGTTAAATCAATGCTGTTGCAATTTTCCGCATCCGTTCCGTGAATGGACACAACATCAGTTTAGCAACCTCTGCATAATTAATCATTTCAAGTAACGAACTACATCTTTCTTTCATGAAACCAACCATCTATTTAAATTAGCTAATATTCCATTGTTCACACACAACATTTGGCAAGACACATCAAAAGCCAACCTTGTAATAAAAAGTTTACAAAAAAGTATTTATATATTTCTACCAAAGTGGAGGGCTTTGCAACTAGTATGACTAAATCAAACTTTTGAGCCATCATCAAGGTTAGACATTTTGCTGCCTACCGGTTGCTCTAACATTTCCTTCTTAATGTATAACTGAGACCAATACAACACTAGCGCTTAATTTTTACTTGCCCGTTTAGGCTCCTGCACTATCTGCTTTAGGCTAAACTGATTCACATCCCTCAACAAAAACTTTTTACAGCTTTTTACCAAACATGTTAACATATATATATATATATATATTATACACTGCATTTTTCTTTTCCCAAACGTGTAGAAGAATTTTGGGTTATTTTTTGTTTTCTGCTACTTTGTTTTCCTCCTCGTTTGTCTTATGTATGAATGTTTGCTTTCGGTCCATTTCTATTTCGCCAAGTTTCCTCTCTAGTTACTGCATATATATATATATATATATATATATATATATATATATATATATATATGTCAGAAAATGTTATTTTCTTCTTCGTTGTTACACCATCTCCGACTGTTTAAGGTATTCTCAGTATGTCGCTTCTTTGCACTGCAATGAAGTTTATACTGCTGACGTCCACGGTTCTTCTTTTCAAACTTACTTCATCTGACTGCGAGTTACGGAAACCAATTTATACCTTCCCTCAATGGCGTCTTCCTCCCTCAATCCGTTGTGGGAGTGGAATGTTTATAAATCTCACGTGGAAGGATATAAATGACGTGTTACCTCTTTCAGTCTTTATTTCACAAGGATAGATCACTTTTAAGATATTAGATTTCTTTTACAATTCAGAGTAAAACACTACACTTGCTTAGAGAGTTATTAACGAACAAAGGACCTCAGCCGAACCGGCTGCCTAAAGAGCGAGGCACGCACTGGCCAGAGGGGTAAGGCTTCGACTGCTTTCTCAAAGTGTTTGCACTTTGCCCTGAAGAAATTCCTATGGTGACGTGTTTAAAAAAGATCCTTAAGGTTGCAAAGGTTCTCTAACAATGAAATTAACAGAAGAATTTATATAATTTTGGTACTACACGTAACTCCATTATGTGATTTATATTAGCCGAAAAGAACATTTTGAATTTACTAATCTCTGTTTAAGATTATATATGTGGCACCTTTGAAGAGACTTATAAGTTAGGCTTATCGAAAAGGATGCCAGAAAATCTACTGGGCATTGAGCAATTTATACAAATATTAAAACTTTAACAGATTAACACTTTAATTTATACGAATAGAATAGTATCTTTTAAAGGATTAATACTTTAATTTATACAAACAGAATGATATTTTTTTTTAATTTTAACAAAAATTTATTTCCTGTGGAAAACCTTTTCCACATGGCTCCCCTCCCAGAGTTGGAACTAGGGGGTTAGTTTGAAAATCCTCTCAAACAAAAGCAGTTGGATGTAGTGTTACATAGAGACAAAGAATAGTTAAAGAAGTAGTTGGAGGTAATGTTCCATAAGGACAAAAGAAACAGTTAAATAAAATACATCTACTTAGTACTTAATCCACTATATTTATCAGTTAAATTTTACACTAAAATCGATACTTATGCACTAATAAACACTTATAATTAACGGTCACTTGTGTGTTCTTCAGCACTTGGAGTCTGATTTCTTTAGGTCCACTTTTTACACTGGTCTAAGTTCACCGTGTGCATACACTTTTAAATCAAACGAAATTTTTATCAAACTTTATGAGAACAAAAATTTAAATGAATTCCAATGAACTATGAGAAAAAGTACTTAAGTGAAATTTATACGATTTCTGCAAGGTTTAGAACGGATATTGGTCGTTTGAGAACTTTTTAGAACTTTGGAATTGACTGAACTCTATAGCTTGGAAGGTATAAAATTTCAAGGGTTTTTGCAGTGAAAGGTTTACGTGAGGACATTGCTCAAGTTTTTGGATGTACGTGTTGGTGGCTAATTGCCTCCGACATCAATCATTCCACGTCTCAAGTGTGTTTCAATAAATTAGTGCGTAGGGCATTAATGTACGGGTATCGCCTAAACGGGTATATGAAGTACGTGTAGTGGAAGCTCTTGAACTGGAAATATGGTTAAAGAAACAATTTTTAAATTTGATAAACCAACGTTATGATTACTGTTCTTCGTTTCGTGTATTCTGTCCTTTTGGAGCTACGCGAGTGACCTTAGTGATGGAAGCTCCGCTTCTGAAATCAAAGTGGCAGATGGCTCAAGAAAATTGTGACCAGTCGAATATGCAGGAACAGGCAGGAGTCCGAACGAGTGGGGCCAATCTTGGAGAGAGCCTTGAAGGGCGGTGGCCTATTGGGCTGCAAGATTATAGGGATAGAGAAGGGTAAGAAAGGGCTTGAAACACAGATTAAGATGACAAGAATGAAGAAAGTCGATGAATTCTGAACATGAGTATTCCTAAAAGCTGGGAGAAGGAATGTTATGGTCAACGCCGAGGTCCTCAACCCGTAGTTTGACCAGAGGAAAGGCCAACAAGGAGACAGGAGAAAAATGAGCATTATGTTTCATCGGACGGGAAACAGGAGGAAGATAAGTCTTTTGTTTTGGAGGAGAAGACTTTCTGTAGGTGTCTGAAATGGCACTGCAAAATTTCGATTTCCAAGCCTTCTGATTAGAAAGAACAGAAGCGAATGAACGATGTCCCGTAGAGCGATGCAGAGATGCATCACTCCCTTTGGTGGAAAGAGAAGAGTGGCAATTTTCTTCCGAATTCGTCAAAGACGCGTTGTTGGCGCATGGCAAGATTTGAACCTCATTAAGACAATGAGACTCGAGGTCATAAGCAGAGCTTCCATCATGTCCGAGGGACATAGGCGAGTTGTCCGTGACCTCACATAAGTTTGCAGAAGAAGTGGGATCCCTCGGTGAATCCGCGCAATGCTCATTACTCTTCCAAGTATGAGCAGAAGTTGCGTGATTAGGGACTTCATCTGGGACGATCTCGTCAAAGACCACTTCCCCGGGAAAATTCCCCTCATCGAGACCTTCCCTTGTGATGTCTGAGAAGTCTTTTCATAGGGCCCTTCTGTCGTAGGATTTGGAACAGCTTCTTCATAGAGCACATCCCTCGTCGTACTGAGGATATCCGGTGTGTCGTGCATGCAACACAAACTAACTGGATGGACAAGTGTATTCCGTGCTTGCCTTTCTGTACGAACAACTTCCGATGGCGAAGTAGGTGCGGATTCACTCCCGGCACCTGTAGGCTTAGTTTCGGAAATGGGTAGAAAATCCTCTCCCTTTGAAAACGGAATCAATTCATCTTCCTTAAATATGGATTCAAGCGAAATGACCAAACCGGAACTCAAAGGAGACGAGTATTCAGATTTACAGTATTTGGAATAACCGAAACTCTGGGAACTTCAAGTTCTTGCCTAACTGTAACCGAAGGGGGTGACTCGCTCTCGATGGAGTCACAGGGGTCTACTGTGAAGACATTCGAGTTTTCGTGCTCAAAATTACCAAAGGTATCTTGGCTTTCTAGTTCCTCGTTCGCCCGGAACTGGAACGAAACAAATGACGATTGGTGAAGAATATTCCCCATCTAATAGCAGTTCCTGTTTATTTTGAACTGGTTCCAGGGAGTCATTCGGGCTCTCTGGAACAATTCTTCCACCCTCCGTCGAAAAGAGCGAAGAGTAGGGGTGACAAACATACCCGAAAGGTGGGTTCGCTCCTCGAATTAGGCCTGCTTCTCTATCGGACACATAGAAATCGTGCGTAATAAAGAAATTCATCCCCAGGATTAAATCTCCATCCCAGTCTAATTCAGATATGACCACAAGTGGGGTCAGATAAGGGACTGAATCAAACTCAGTAGGAAGAATAATTTCTCCGATACTATATTCTTCCCAACCATCATCAATGCAGATCAAACTAGAACGCAAAACGAAATTTCCCGTACCCGCCTTAAGTAATTTCTTCTATACGTCTTGTTTAATGTAGTTCGCCTGACAGCAGTCGTCAACAAGAGCCACAACCGCTTCATTGTTGACAGACGTTTTCATGAAAATTGTGAACTCTCGTCAAAAAAGCACCATTTCGTGAGCCCAAGCATGCGTTTCCGAAACATACGAACATACTTCATCGTCTGCGCCATCGATGGTCTCGCTCGGGGCCCAGAAAGCTTCCGACCATCCCGTCTTCCTTAATGCAGTCGCATTTATTTCGTCGTTATAGCCTACCAGTTGGAACACTTGACTAGCATAATTCCGAAAAGCGTTCCACGTAGTAAAACTTTCCAACAAATTGGGTGCAAGACATCTTTTGCGCAACATTCTTCATCATCTAAGAAGTGAGTAACCGTCCGAATCTTCGCAATATCATCGCGAACGTTAAAATGACCATAATATCCCTCTAATGCGTCTAATGCGTCTACGTACGGGGGTACCAATTTACCATATTCTCTCCCCTTAAAAATTGGAGCCTGAAGGATATTACTCGTCAAATAATTATATCTATCAATTTTCTTCGAAAAACGACAAAGGAAAGAAAAATGGATTCACAAATGAAGAAGACGAAACGAAACAAAGAAAAAAAAAATAAAGAAAATTTATTTCTAATACCATATATACAACAGAATTGAAACGAAAAAACTTAACCGTGATATTAACTATTTCGGTTTAAATAAACACTTAATAAAGTCACCCCAAACGAAGATGCAAAACTTGCCTGTCGATTTAGACATATTACTCGAAATGTACGAACTCATTTTAATTTAAATCGAAAAAGTAGAAGCGATTTTCCGTAAAGCACAGAAAAAAAACAAAGACAAAACTATTTCCGCTCCAACGCAATAACCGCAGAAAAAGAAAAGACGAAACTTTGCGCATCAACGCTTTACCAATTAAAAAAAAAAAAATTTTAAAGTTTGCGTACCGACGCGAAAGAGCAAGAGAAAAAAGAAAAAATCCTTTTTACTAAATCTAAATGCGCCGAAACGCGCCAAATTCGCGCGCTAAACGAGTCAAACAAACAAACACACTCACGAACTATATACAAGTTAGGTACAATTAATTTGAGAGTCCACTAAAGATGGAAATCAATCCAAAATTCCGTTTTCTGTTATAACACTATGAGACAATTCAAATTAAAAAAAAATTAAATACCGTCTTTAAATTTTTTTCATCAAATTCCATAAATTTACCATATACTTTGTAGAAACCGTTTTGTTACAAACAATAAATATATAATTCACCTATATATTTATATAGCAAATACTGCATACACAAAGACCCAAACCTGTCAATTCCTTTCCTTTTACAACAAAAAAGAGAAGGTTGAATTAAATTGACTGCGAATACAGACACAAAAAATCATTTTTAACTCACAAACTGTTTACGAACAATAAATATATACTGCAATTCACCTATATATTTATATATACGCAAAACACTGTATGCCAAAAACATAAATCTTACAACAAAAAGAATAATAATAATGCTGAAAAAATTTCCAACCCTATACATTAAACTGGGATGCACTTTTTTTCACGTACTTAAATTAATTTTGCAACAAAAAAAGAAAATAATAATAAAAAAGTTATTCTTTTTCTCAAACCAATGCATTAAACTGGGATATATATATATATATATATATATATCATTAATGTTTTTTCCACGTACTTAAAATCCCTTTGCAACAACAAAAGAGAATGATGATAATATTTTTTTTTTCAAACCAATGCGTTAAACTGGAAATAAGTATATATATATATATATATATATATATATATTATATATATATATATATATATATATATATTTTGTTTTACGTACTTAAATTCCCTTTGCAACAACAAAAGACAATAATAATATAAAAAAGTTAATTTTTTTCAAACCAATACGTTAAACTGGGATACACCTTTTTTCACAACTTTATTTGTTTATTGCCTCTAATGTTTTTCTTACTTGCCGAAAGCAACTTTATTCCAGTTACCGAGTTTTTCGCTATTTCCTTTCACTCTTCTTCCTTCTTGAAAGAACGTTTGTTTTCGTCTTCTTTCTTTACAGAATCGAATACGTTTGACTGCTGTAATTTCTTATTCCTTTTTTAAAAAACGCTTCGAATTTTCTCTCAGTGACACAGCCAATTCCACTGCGGACCGTCCGTTTTTCTTTAACGATCACTCTTTCAAAATCTTCTCCAATTTCGATGAATTCTTAGTGCAGAATCGAATGCGTTCGACTATCCGAAACTTCTCCAAAGATCCGTTGTGGAGATTTACATTAATGCTGTGCTTCCCCTGTGACGTTTCCAAGAGAAATTAAATTCGTAAAATTCCTCTCTGCGTGCCCAATAATATAACTGTCGTTG
>JAJOZX010000540.1:510000-675000 GCA_023014485.1 Bathynomus jamesi | reverse complement strand
CCTCCAGACCCTTTAACCAGGATCTTCACGACTCCAGGATTCTTCCAGTCTTCCAGACCCTGGAACCAGAACCAACACCCAGTTGACCGGCGTGTCACGACTTCGAGTTCGTCACATCCACCCGTGAACCGGTGCGTTACGACTCCAAGTTCTTCACGCCTACTTTTCATCTAGGAACAAGTGGCCAGCCAGACACGTCTTCAGGACACACCTCAAAAGGATTTCGCCATAGGAATCTTGTTAAGTACAAAACTCTTTTTTAAAATAATTTCTAAACATTTGAAAAGTCATTATTATTAACAATTAATATTTAGTATTGAGCCAGAATTAACAAAAAACACAGTGAACACTACAGACACCAGTGATACACTTTTTATTGAAAACAGTATTGTCACAGTTATTTTCACAGTTATTTTTACTATTCTAGTATATAATTTTATTTAATGTACCAAACATAGTATTACCATACCATCACGTACATTTGAGTGAAATTTTGTTTACATTTTTATTTTTGTTTGCAATCTTTTCAAATTTTCCCCGAGTTAGGCAAATTGTTGTGCATTATTTTTTTTAGATAGTGTAGTTAGGAAAACCCCTTAAGTGATCATTCCATGAATTAAGATCGGTCAAGCAGACCTAATTAGAACATTAATAAGTACCTTCACATATGAGCGATTCAGACGGTGCGCTTTCTGACATCGAAGAATTACCTACACCCATTTTTCCACCTACCCCGCGCCCTTCAAACATATTCCCAAACACACAAGTCAGTATGTCTCAGTCTCAAACCCCCGCCCCAGCATATATTAACTTAGGCAGATTAGTAAATCTTCCTCATACTGTTTTAATTTTTAAGGGGACCATAGATAATCGTTTTGTTGAACCGCGCGTAAGACCTTGGGTTGAGTCTTTAGAGCAACATTTCTTACGCGAGAATATTACCGATGATGATATAAAAATCAGAGAAGCAAAAAGATTTATTGACCCTAAAGAGGGAAATGCCCATGACACAGTCACTTACGTCCCATCAATTAGCGAAGCTATAACATGGGACGATTTTAAACAAAACCTATTAGAATTTTTTAAAGAAATAACCCTTGCACAACCCTTAGCCACATTAGAAGCAGTCTTCCAAGTTAAATGGAAGAAAGAGGAACACGAGGATTTAAACAATTTTATTACACGTACACACAAACTTGTAGGAGAAGCCCTCCGGGCCGCAGAAAATGCATGTGGCATAACTTTTACTTCGAAACAAAGAAATCTAATAGTAGCCACAACCATTTACCAAAACTTACCCGGAGCGCCTAAAAAAAAGTTTCAGGAGTTTTTAAATGTTGACAAACCTGTCAGTGTAGCCATAAACAAAACACGGGAACATCACCCCGATTTAGCAAACCAAACCTACCGAAAGGGTAGAGAAACCCCTGTACAGTATATTCAGCAGCAGCCACAACACCAATACCAACAGCAACAACAACAACAATATAAACCAAGGCAAATACAGGGAACACCCCAGAAACAAGCCCCCCAAACCCAGAATACACGCCCTCCTCCACAGTGTTTTAACTGTGATAGTTTCGGGCATATGATAAGTCAATGTAATTACCCCTCGTATTGCTCCCACTGTCACGAACATGGTCATCGCCGTGGCGATCGCCAAAAGTGTGCTGATAAAGCCCCTGCAGGGTATAGACCCCACTTTCAGAAACCAAACCAACCACGTCCCCAAAACGTATCCCAAAAGTCAACCAATCCCCAGAAACCAGTCCATTCCCAGCCTCAGTCGAACTACCAACCCAATAAATCACGACCACAGGGTCACCCACACTCTTACCCCATGTATAAACCCCAATACAACCAGCAAGGTCAACTAGTTCGGTACGTAGAAGTACCCGGGGAGGAATCATTTTCCCCAGAGAACAGTTTTCAAGAACACCCTTCAGCGTATGATATCCCCGTAGAATATGATCCAGGTCCTCCCATAGAAGACCATGTGATCCCTTTTTTAGACCCTACATTGGAGGCAGCAGTTCAACCTCCTCCCTCCTAAATTACAGTAGTAAGCCCAGATACGCACACAAACTCCCCATCAGGATAATAGGTGCGGACCTCTTAGATTTAATAATAAATTGTAGTACGGATAACCAAGATTTAACTGCTCTCCTAGATACAGGAGCACACGCAACGTTAATTAAGAAACAATGCGTAGATGAATTACTAGAGAGTACCAATTATAAATATGAACTTAAGGCACCATCCTGCCAACTTAGAGGAGTTACGGGCACACCCATACCCACATATGGAGAAATTGAGTTATATTTAGAAATTGGAAACGCGGTATACCCCGCGAAATGTTGTATAGTGGACACAGTCGCCACCTTTCAGACAGACATCCTACTAGGGATGGATTTTTTTAACCGGAATCAATGGGAGATTTACCCAGCCGGAAAGTTAGTAAAGTGTCGAAATAGGACACACCATCTCCGCGAGGATGACAGACAACTTAATGCTAATAGACTTAGCTCAGTTCAGATTTCCGAAAGAAATAAGGAAACCCCCTCTACTTGATAGCAGATCAAGTCGGCCGGTTGCATCCAGAGGGACAACCGCTCCAGAAATCAGACCCCAGGGTAATCAGTTCCAGTTGTTGAATCCAGTTGGATCAACCCAGGCAGTTTCCAGACAGTCAGTTTCCAGTCAGTCAGTTTCCAGTCAGTCAGTTTCCAGTCAGTCAGTTTCCAGTCAGCCAGTTTCCAGTCAGTCAGTTTCCAGTCAGCCAGCTTCAGTTCAGCCAATAAGGCAAATTTTAGTCGCCGAACCAGAATCAGATTCACAATTTTTCATATGCCCTACCGAGCATATAACAGTAGCACCTTATGAGAAGATTTGTTTCCTAGCAAAAGTAGTTAACAGTCAAGGAAAATTATTAGAGTCAGAGCGTACTCTGATTACAGAGAAAAGTAATTTCAAAAGAGATGTTCTTATTGCCCAAGTCCTTAGTCAGAGTCAGAATTCAGCTATCCCTGTTGTTTGTTTAAACAAAGGAGAAAGATCTATAGAATTAACTTCAAATCAGAAAATAGGAACTGTTTCCACAGTAGAAATAGATTCAGATTTCCCCATCAGTACGATAAATCGTGTTTCCAGTTCCTTAGAATTAAAGCCTTCAATATTAAAAGAAGAATATAAGAAATGTCTGAAGCACTCCCTTCAGGAGTCACCAGCTTTACAGGATCCCAAACTAATGGAATCACTTCTCGATTTCCTGATAAGAAATAAAGATGTGATTGCCCTAACCGGAGATCCTCTGGGCCGAACTAATTTGGTCCCTTTTGAAATCAAGTTGGAACCCAATTCCAAACCCATTTTCATTCCTCCCTATCGGGTTCCACATTCTCAGTTAGTCACTATTGAGGAACACATCAAGGACATGTTGGAGCAGGATGTCATTCAGCCTTCAGCTAGTCCCTGGTCCGCTCCTATGATTCTCGTCTCCAAAAAGGACGGAACATCTCGCCCTTGTATAGATTTTAGACGCCTGAATAACATTACCATCCCAGACCGTTTCCCGATTCCAAACATGCAGGAAACAATTCTGAACGTAGGGAAAGCGAATTTTTTTCATCCCTCGATTTAGCATCAGGTTATTGGCAAATGGAGGTCAGTCCCGAATCTCGGGCAGTGACTGCTTTCTCCACTAACCGAGGCCATTACGAATTCCAGGTTTTACCTTTCGGAGTCCGAAATGGGCCTGCTAATTTCTCTAGGTTGATGAATATAGTCCTTTCCGACCTATTAGGTGTCGAAGCTCTCGTGTATCTTGACGATATTATCGTCTATAGTTCGGACATAAAAACACACTTTCAACGCCTTCATAATGTGCTATCACACTTGAGAAAAGCACACCTTAAACTGAAGCTTGCAAAGTGCAATTTTTTACAAGAATCCCTGGTATACCTAGGATTCCTACTCTCGTCCACAGGAATTAAACCTGATCCAGCCAAACTCGAAGCCCTGGAAAGTACCCTGTACCCAAGACCATCGACGACGCCCGTGCATTTATTGGTTTTGTCGGATTCTATCGGAACTTTATCCCCCAATTTTCGAATATTGCTAAACCCATTACTAATTTGTTCCAGAAAAATTCGAAATTTAACTGGGAATCCGATCACCAACATGCCTTTGAAACTTTAATTAATAAACTAACCTGTCATCCCATTTTACAATATCCTGATTACACAAGACCCTTCATCATAGCCACAGATGCTTCCTCCTATGGACTAGGAGCCGTCCTGTTACAGGACGTAGACGGTGTGGAATTACCCATTGCTTATGCCAGTCAACTTCTCTCTGCACCTCAACGGAATTATTCCACTACGGACCGAGAGGCCCTAGCGGTATATTGGGCTTTGAAAAAATTCCGAAATATCGTCTATGGCTACGATGTAACCATCAAGACTGATCATAAGCCACTCACGTACCTCTTCAAGGACAAGCTACTTGAAGGACGATTGAGTAGATGGGCTCTGTTGATTCAGGATTTTGCAGCGAAAATCGTATACAAACCGGGAAAACTGCAAGTTATTCCAGACGGATTGTCGAGACTCAAGCCCGACGCCCGAGTGAATAAAATAGGACTTCTTCCTGTGTTCGACTACGAGTGTCTGCAATACTCCCAACAACAGGACCAACACACCCAAAACCTTCGGGCGCGCCTGGAACAAAAGGAACCATCGAAGGTAAAAGAACAGTACAACCTCAAAGATGGGCTCGTACATTTCAGGAACGAAGATGGAAACGACCTCGTGGAGATACCAAAGGATCTCGTTGATATAGCCATTGGACTTTGTCACGACTCACCTTTTTATGGACACATGGGGCCGGATCGCACCATCAAAAGTCTTTTGGAGCGATACCATTTTCCCGAGATGAACAGAACGGTACATGAATACATCGCCGAATGTCCGTCGTGTTTAAAGCATAAGGGCAACGTACCATCCACCGCTCCAATGCATAAATATCCAGTATGCCAGAGGCCCTGGCAAAGAACTGGAATGGATATACTGGGACCATTTCCCAAAACATCAAAGGGAAATCAGTACATCATGTGGTTTTTACGGACCACTTCTCGCGTTACAGCGAAGTAGCCGCCATTCCAGATCAGACCTCGGAAACTGTGGCAAGAGCCCTAGTGGAACGCGTCATCCAAAACCATACCACTCCTTCCATCCTAATCTCGGATAACGCCCGTAGTTTCACTTCCAAACTGTTCGAGTCACTTTGTAACATGTGTAGAATTAAAAATACACACATTGTGGCATACCACCCGCAGGCAAACGGCTTAGTGGAAAGGCACAATCGAAAGATCTTGGAAGCCCTGCGCCACGTTGTCGATGCATCCTCCCGTACATGGGATGATTCCCTTCCCATGGTACAAACAGCCATCAACAATGGCTATAATGTGTCCATCGGGGACACCCCTCATTTCGTTCTATATCACTACGACAAGCGTCTACCTTTTGATTTGCCCGACCAAACCGACCCGGCAGTCCTAACATCTTCCGAAATGGCAGAAGCAAATCAGCAACTAGCTGAACGATCTTTCAAGATTTTTGACATAATCCGCTATGCCCTCGACCAACGAAACCAACAGATGGAGCAAGAACAACATAGGCGTCATCCCCGTCAACGGACTATAATCGTTGGTATGCGATGTTATCTGAAGAGCGTGAAACCGCCAGGGGCTCATCGCAAATTATACCCAAATGGGATGGCCCATATAGGATTATGAAAGACCTCGGAAAAAATCGTTATGAAATCCTCGACCTCCGGGATCATTCCAAACTAAAGATCATTCACGCTGACAATTTGAAGATAGCTTCCGAGCAACACCTTCCCAAAAAAGCTGCCAGGCGTTCGAGCCGCCTATCCTTCAAAAGGTCAAGATATTAACAAATCGGGCAGGGATAAAAAACTGAAGTAGTCACCGCGGGAACCGCTACCCATGACGAAGATTGGTACCTCGTAATACCACCATTACTCGAGGCAATCTCTGAACAAGAGGAGGCCCCAGAGCCAAGCGTCCCATCGGACCCAGACCCTGGAGAAACCCCTTCGAGAGAATCACTCAGTGGAACTCCACCATCTCCTCCAACTCCACCATCTCCTCTGTCACCACCCTCGCCGATTGATGATCGACGCACGGACCCGACATACCGCCCGCAAATGCATCACCCACGTGAACTAGAACCTTCACATAAGAAACGAACCCGCTCAGAATCCGAGCTCAACGGTCGACCCCCATTGCCACCAAAACGAGGCCGACCCCTTCGCCCACCAACACAAGTATCCACACAAGTATCCACACAACTACCCCCAGCTCCGTATAACTTAAGGCGTAGAAATGAATAAAATTGTCCCCCTTATAATTTTCCAAATTATTTACTCTTGTAGACCTAGCATTAAAATTTCTACCGGAGTTGTTATAGAAAAACTTGCAGAAGGTAAATTTTTGAAAGGGCATGCAGACCTTTATATAAATTTGCAACCCCCTGCTAGAATTAAAATCAATCTCCTTCAGATACAAACCCAATTAGAAACGTTTGAAAGTAAAGTCCAAAATTCTTTCCAAGGAAAAGATCAGATAGTCGCGTTCTGTTAGAAAATACCCTCGAAAATATTCAAACTACAGCACGCGCCCTATCAGAAATATTAGCCTTACCATGGATACAAACTGAAACCAAAAATTCCGAAAACTTTAACCAAAGAAGTAAAAGGGGACTGATAGATATAGGAGGGAAACTGTTCAAAGGTTTATTCGGATTAGCAACCGAAGAAGATATTAAAAGAGTTGAACTTAAATTGAATCTCTTCGCTCGGAATCGACAATATAATGGACACATGTTAGAACAAACTATTAGGTCATTACACGAAAACAATCGCTTCCTTCACTCCCTTTCGGACAGATTCACATACCTTGAATCCATGTTAGCTCAATACAAAGAACACAAACGATATCTAGAATTAATAGAAATAATGAACATACAAGTAACCCTAATCGATAAATACTTACAACGAATAACTACGATTCATTCCAAGGTTTTGCGTGCAACCCAGCTAGCCCATGGAAAAATCACTCTTTCCACCCTAATACCATGGGAAATACTCCAGTCCTTGATTCACACCGCCCAGTCACAATTAAAATTATCACCCATATTCCCACTCAACCACACTAATTACCCTCAATTTCTAGAATACACCTGGACTGTACATGGACCACGCCCCTACACATACCTCATAATTATACCATTTTTCGATTTCCTCACTTATGACGTATATAGATTTCACCCTTTCCCAACACCCTACCAAAATAACTCTAATGTCTATCGATTGTATTTACCCACCGTACCACCTTTTCCTCACCAAAGATCTATCAGCTTATTCTATGATGTCAGATAGCGACGTCCGGCATTGCCGATTCCGCAACCAAATAAACAAACTCATCTGCCCTCCACTCAAACCAGTTATTCTTCCCACTACTAGGTCTTGCTTTGTCGATTTAATTCGTGACCGGCATGCCCCCCGTATGTTCATTTAAAAAATTTCATTCCCCTAAAACCATCCAACTAAGAATTGGACCAGACATCTGGGTTTCCTTCGCGAACAGGACTGCCGCTACCCTCGAGTGTCCATCAAATTATTCCTCATTACAATCCTATGATTATTCGGCTACCAATTGGTTGCTCCTTGCGTTCAAAAGCCCTCCAAATATACAACCCGTATAAGGTTACCCTTAATAAACTCATACCCATTTCCTTCGCAAATTAAATTTAAACCCGTCATAGAGATCTTAAATCTCTCCATAAAAACCTGTAACCATCTTACCCGAACTGCATGCCCTGAATGGAATGATCAATTGAGCGGTTTAAAATTTCGGATGATAACCAAAACAACCTCTTACAAATACTACAACCGGTAACCATTTTCTCAACATCTGCCGTTAGTATCATTATTGTGTGTGCTATTATCCTCGGTGTATTTGTGATGAAAAGATCATTCTGGGAACAAAGAAAACCAGTGACACGGAACATGAAACTATTTATGCACGACCAAGAGTGCGTACCCAGACCACGTGAACTAGACTTAAACCACCCGACTTATGTTGTATATAAATCTGTATTATAAAACCAATAGTTATCATCTAGTTAGCCTTAGTTAGGATGTTACGTATTATATTAATATCATTCTAGATGGAAGAGCCCTGTAAAAATGAACCATAAATAATTCCCATATTCCTATATTATCTTATCCTTCATGTAATTCTTGTATTCATTTATATAGTCTCTGTATCCATTGTAAGAAAAAGTATCCATTTTAAAAATTCATGTGTTATATGGTTCATGTATAATCTTATATATTTAACTTTATATAATGCCTATACTCATATGTATGTACGTGTGTGTATTCATTTTTACATAAGGACCAAAATCGCCCAACGCGAGTTTGGATAAAATATTTGATTCACTTTCTACTTTGCTAAATAATTGGTGACCTGTTGTTTTTAAAATCTCATAATCATTTTTTAGATTTCGCTTACTAGGAATCCTGTTAAGCTTTGCAATGTTCACATTTTGTATACACTCTCTTTCGTTATAAAACAATGAGATCATGTCTTGCCTAAGCATTAAAATTGTACAACTTAAACCTTAAAATTTCACTCATATGCATATTTTAGTGTAAAGATGCATAGTCCGATTTCCACTTTTAGTTAACTTGGCAGATCATGATAACATCAGATCTGAAAAGTCGCGGGTTAAGATAAAAATATGGTTTCGTCTTCAAATATTTTGTTTACTCGTTCAAGCCTTACCACAGCTAAAAAATTACTTATTTTCAAATATTGTGCAAAAATAATACAGCCTTCTTAGCATTTAATAATAATAATGTTAGCAGTTTTGGGTATATAAACCCATTCAAATTCATCCATTGTCATTCAGAAGCTAATTCAGAGGCTGAGCACTACCTGTATTTTTTAGCAGTAATTTACAGTGTGAAGAAACTTTTTATTGTCCCCTTCGAGCCTTGCTCTCTTCAGAAAAACTTAGAAAACTTTCCGGATACGCTATAAGAAGAATCCGGAACTTTCAGCATTTAGATTGCAAATCTACCAGAGTCCTCCGAGCCACTATAGAAGAACTCGGAGAGTAACATAGAAGAAAAACCACTTCAAGGCACCTATCCGTTGCTTGCCTCCTAAACCAGAACCCCCGTCAATCCGAACCACCCCAGGGCCATAGACGGAGGGGTTAACATATATATATATATATATATATATATATATTAATATATATATATATACTAGTAAATGGAAACAACGTATATATTATGTATATAAGAAGAACTGTAGTGGCTGACAAATAGCATAGATTTCTTTAACACCGACCGTGGCCTTATGACAACTTGATCTTGACAAACGAGCCTTGCAGTCTGAATATTAGAGATTATTTTGGCTTAAATAGCAAAAACCTTTAAAAAAAATTCCATAATAGAGAACCTACCTAATTGACCTATTCGAAGACATGTAAGGTCTCAAAAATACAGCAGAAGACCTTAAAAATAACTTTTTGCCAACTTTGTATCGATTCATCGTTTCCTTTTAATATATAAATACCGATACCACACAAAATAAAATTAGAATAAATGCAGTTAGCTCATAAACAAATTTGTTTGTTCTAATATTACGAAATAGATCCAGAAAATATTAAGTAAATTCATTTAAATTTCATTTATCTAATCTTAGGGGAAGCTTATATATTTCAATCCATTCGTATAGTAACAAGATAACATTCATCATCATCAGCAAATAGTATCATTATTATTATAGCTAATTATAATATATATATATATATATATATATAATATATATATATATATATATATATACTGTATATATATTTCAGACATTTTAAAAAATCCCATGGTAATAACGCGCATACTTGTAATTTATATTTCATAAATCCAAAAATCTATACGTCCTCCTTCCCTGTCATAATGCTCAGCTAGACAAATTGTTGTTCTAAGCTCTACATTTGTAAGATAATTTAAAGAAATTTAATTTATTCAAAATAAATATGTAATTCTTCGCCCTTCACATTAAATACATCTGAGAACTCAGCCTACATACTTGAAACATATCTGTTGCACTAATTGTTTTCAGACTAATAACGGCATTTCTGTTACATTAGCTGATTTCAGACTAGTAAATGAATTTATTTTCTTAAAAAATGAATAGTAATAATAATAATAATAATAATAATTGTTATTGTTATTATTATTATTATTATAATTAACTATTTATCTTAAATTTTCTTCTTAACATTTATTTTATAATAATACATTATTGTACAATAATACGAGTAACCATTGTTGTATTTTTTACATAAAAGTGCGAGGCGAGTCAACAAATTTGTTTGTGCGAAGGAAGATATATATATATATATATATATATATATATATATATATATACAGTATATATATATAGTAGTGCAAGCCAGGCTTTAAAAAAGCCAAAATACATACATTTCATATTTCAGAAGTGCAAAAACCAAACTGTATTTCTTCATTGTTATAGGCTCATAATTCAGATGACTAAACTGTACTAACTGTGTTATTCAAGGTTATATTACGTCTGTAAAATAAAACATAAGATATACTAGCAGCAAACTTATGTATCAGCTCATTACTTACACTAAATTCTATGCAATATAACTTTAAATTAGCTGTATTAGATTCTAAAATATGCGTCATGGCTTTTTTTAAATGATGAAAGATATCAATAAAGCATGCTGCAAAATTCGCGGTAATAACGCATAAGAAAAAGTAATTTTTAATAAATAACCTTATTCAAAATTGAAAAGGAACGAAACGCGCTAGATGCATTTGTTAATACAAGCTAGTTCATTGATAATAATAATATTGGCTCCCATTTTATTATCAATTTTGAATTCATACTGTCACCCGTTTAAATCGGCATATCACTTCTTCGTTATATATTGCTACAAAGTAAACGAAATATTGTATTTTAACGCTGACCTCTAAAAATCTTATTCAGAAGTTTATATAGTGGTGGACCATTTGACCCACTAGCTGTCCTATAACAGCAATTATCCTATAAAATACACTCGCGTTTTTAGTACCTTTAATAATGCGTTTCTTTCACTCCACCACATCGCTGCGTTAGTTTTCATATTTCTGTCATAATTGTGACCAAATAAATATGAAAATGAAAATGAAAAGGTTTATTGGCAGACTATAGTCCATATGACAAATATTAATAATTTAATGACAGTTCACATACTAAGGATAGAAAGATATACAATTAAAGAAATAATACAGTAGTATCGAAGTTAATTGGTGCTGCAGACAGACGTTTTCATACCATGAATTCCATAGCTTACAAGACAAACGGCAGGACTCATGGATAGCTTGATAATTATAATCGGGATGGTTTTTTTAATTCTTTGCATTAGACTGTATTGAGCACGTCTTGTTACCTCCGAAAGCAAGGAACATTGCGGATAGCAAACATTTGCGAAGCTGAGCATCTCGGGGTAATTTATGTAGCGTCTAATATATATAATATAATATATATATATATATATATATATATATATATATATATGCATACAGTATATATTATATATATATATATATACTATATTTTAACCGCAAACAACACACAGTATAATTAATGTAAAAATGACGCGTTCCGCACAAGATGAGGAGGGAGAACGAACAAATGAAAATGAGGTACCTCCTAGGAATCGAACCCGGGATCATCCAATTGCCGGTCGGATATGCTATCCACTACACCTAGGTCCCCGACCAATCAGAAGTCGTAATTCTCCGTATATATGTACGGCATGTGAAGGTGCCCCCTCAGGGCATTTGATTCCGCTCGTATGTAGGAGAAGTACGACTTCTGATTGATCGAGGACCTTGGTGTAGTGGATAGCATATCTGACCGGCAATTGGATGATCCCGGGTTCGATTCCTGGGAGGTACCTCATTTTTCATTTGTTTCGTTTCTCCCTCCTCATCTTGTGCGGAACGCTCTTCTACACAAGCGTCGTTTCTTTACATTAATTATACTGTGTTTGTTTGCAGTTAAAATGTATATATGTACAGCATGCGAAGGTGCCCCCTCAGGGCATTTGGTTCCGCTCGTATGTAGGAGAAGTACGACTTCTGATTGATCGAGGACCTTGGTGTAGTGGATAGCATATCTGACCGGCAATTGGATGATCCCGGGTTCGATTCCTGGGAGGTACCTCATTTTTCATTTGTTCGTTCTCCCTCCTCATCTTGTGCGGAACGCTCTTCTACACAAGCGTCGTTCTTTACATATACATATATACAAACACTGTGTGTGTGTGTATATATATATATATGTGTGTATATATATATATATATATATATATATATATATGTGTGTGTGTGTGTGTGTGTGTATATATCTATATGGGCTTTTTTAATAGCACAAGCCAATTCATATAATTTTTCATTAGTTTATTGACAGATTTTTTTTACTTTTTGGTATATTTAATCACACTAAAAGGAACAGTATCTTACCTAAATTGTTTTGTAGCTGATTTTCGCTTATAACTATTACTAGGGGCCTCTCTTATAAGCGTTCAGGCGGCCAACATACTGGGGCTATATTTTCCTTGGTACCGCTTTTCCATGTTTGATATATCCTGATGAAATCTTTTACTATGCCCATCGGTGACAGCAGCCAGGTTTGATGCGAAGAAGTCCAGGTGGGAGTGCAGGAACTGCATTTTCGAAGACATGTTACTCCCAGAGTTTGGTAAGCAATAAGCATTTGCTCCATCAGGGAAACATAGTTTTCTGATTTGTCGATGCCGAGGAAATTCATATTCCCTATTTAAAAGCTTTCCACGCTGTTCTTCCAGCTTCATTCAAATCTCGTCAATGCAGTGTCCTTCATTACTTTTCTGATCTGTTGGTGGGTTTACAAAAATTTTGAGGAATATCAACTTTTCTTCGTTAAACAGAAGTATCAATCAGTCGAGTGAGCTCTTTGTTCTCTCAATACCATCGGGACCGCTTATATATATATGGAAAAGTGTTTCCACAAGAAAATAAATTTATGTTAAAATTTAAAGATATCATTCTGTTTGTATAAATTAAAATATCAATCCTTTAAAAGATATTATTCTGTTCGTATAAATTAAAATATGGTTTCGTTAAATTTTTAATATTGTATAAAGTGTCTCAATGCCCGTGGAAAGCTTGGCATCCTTTCTTTCTCAACCCTAACGAAAACAGTGTTGTTACGTTTATAATCTTAAACAGAGATTCCTAAATTCTAAATGTTCTTTTCGATTATTATAAATTACATAAAGAGTTAAGTGTAAAACTACAATTATATAAATTCTTTTGCGAATATCACTATTTGAGTAGGATTTTGCAAGTTTAATAATCTTTTGTAACACGTGGCACCATACGGGTTTCTGCAGGACAAAAGGAAACGCCTTGAGAAAATCCCGCCTCGGCTTTCGAGTGGTAATGAGTGTTTTGCCCTTGGGCCAGCCGGTTCGGTTGGGCCTCGTAGCTTTTTGATGTAAGCATTTGTTCGTTAATATCTCTCTAAACAAGTGTAGTGAAAAGGATTTGATTTTTTGTAATTACTCTGTAGTGTAAAAGAAATCTAGTATTTTAAGTGTTTCCGAACCTTGGAAATAAAGGCTACAAAAGGAAAAACTCGTAATTTATATCCTTCCAAGAAAAGCATTCCCGTCTCTCAACGGACCGAGAGAGAGATTAATTAAACGGTATAAACTTCCTTGTTGGTGCGAGGAAGCGACATACTGAGAATACTTTTAGACGTCGGACGGATGGTGTAACGAAACAACACCATTTCTACCCCCCGACATATATATATATATATATATATGTTATGATGTGTATATATGCAGTAGGGTGGTCGAAGATAGTATGGTAAAACTTCAAACTTTAAAATATCAATCTCCTGAAGGCTGCTTTTGTTACACTATGTAATAGTAACACTCACACAAAAGTTTGAGCAAATTGGAGCAGATTTACAGGTCGCTACAAATTGAACATTTTTCATACAAGAATTATATTGGTTTGGGTAATTCCGTGTGTATGTGTGTAAGTATGTGTGCATATGTGCGAGTATGTGTGTGTAATGTGTATATATATATATATATATATATATATATTATATATATATACACTCAACTGCAAAGAACACGCAGTATAAATAACGTAAAGAACGACGCTTGTATAGGAGATATTCCGCGCAAGACGAGAGAGAGAGAACGAAACAAATGAAAAAATGAGGTAACCACCCGGGAATCGAACCCGGGATCTTCCGATTGCCGGTCAGATGCGATACCTATACAAGCGTCGTTCTTTACGTTATATATATATATATATATATATATATATATATATATTAATGTAGGTTATGAGAGATACCTGCAAAGGGTACACAATATACAAATTTATACATGTACAAAACCCACATATTAATTTGTGTTGAGTGAGCGTGAATCAAGCAGTGACTTAAGTCACCCTAAGTTTGCAGATTTTGACAAGCAAAGGCTGGAAATATGGCCTCTTAATGCAGTGTGTGGTAATGAGTATGTGGGTGAAACATTGATTTCGTGATAAAGCAGAAATAAACTTCATATATTTTTGGTAAGTAAAAATCTCATTAAATATATAAAAGGTATATATAAATGTTGACTATTATTTTAGAATATTTAGGAGCTACAAAGCTGCTACATGCTTATATACTGAAATGTATATAAACTATAAATTACAGTAGTGTACATATTAAATATTCTTTGCACATAATTACATATGTATAAAATATATGTAGCATATCCATATATAATGTAGTCTCATTATATACATTATACAATAAATATACATATGAATAGACGGAGCCGCGTTTAAAATATACTATTTTAGATGAGGTTCTTTTCTTTTCATTTACATACCTCATTGTAGGAGAGAGACTGATAAATTATAAGTTATTTATTTTATAGTTATAAATGTAAGTTATAAAAATATTGATTTGTTTTCTGTCCATGGTGGACGCCAAACGGCCGACCCGAAGTTCTGCCAGTACCTGGCTCATTGGAAAACCTACAAAAGATCTTCTAACCTCGCGATTACCTTCAAAGCGTGAAGTATTAAGCAAGTTCTTATTTCATCACATCGAGGCAAAACGAACAGTCACTGCAAGTTTGAAAGAGACTGTCTCTGCTTTTCTTTATATCTGGGATAAAGCAAGGATTCCAACTCAAAGATCGAACAATACTAATTGGAAACTGAGAAAACTGTTCGAACAATATTGCGCTCTAAAGAAAAATAGGAAGTCATCCTCAGAAAGCATACAAATAAATGTGGCAGTATTCAATGCTGATCTTCAAGACATTTTCGATGTCGCCAGAGCAGATGCTTAAAGATAATGACTAACGATGAGGACAAAGAATTCCTTATGAAGCAGAGAGAAGATCGTTCCTGCGCCAGTTTTGGAGGCATTGATCGAGCCTTGGGTAAAAAGGAGGATCGGAAGAGGCAACGAGAAGAATATGAATATAATAGAAAAAAGCGAAGCGACGATAAAAACAAAAGAAATATCAATTTATGGCATCTGACAAAGTGATAACTGATGTGGATTCTTCCTCCTCATCCACGGACTCTGACGCATCATGTCGTCCATCTCCATCGTCATCGAACCCTCCTTCCAAAATGCAAGAAAACAGTCATCTCGGATGATGTAGCCCAGGCACTCGACCGTGTTAAGCTAAGCGATCGCAATGCAACCTTTGTTATTGCATCATCAGCTAAGTCTCTTTGCCATGATATGGGCTCAATGTCATTTTCTCATAGTACAATTCGTCGATCTCGAATTAAAGCTCGTGAAACTATCGTAAGTGTTGAAAAATCAAGCTTTTCTCCTGACACTCCGCTTCTGCTTCACTGGGATGGGAAAATGCTTTTTGATATAAGAGGGGAACATGAAAATGTGGACCGCATCGCAATCATTGTTTCAGGAGGAGAAGATAAACTACTTGGTGTTCCACTCATCCCTCACGGAACGGGACAAGCACAAGCTGATGTTTGCCTCATGCCTCAGGATGTTGGATGAGTGGGGCTTGAGAAACCAGTTCCGGGGGCTTGTATTTGATACAACAGCATCAAATACTGGGCTGATGTCTGCAGCTTGTACCCTGATAGAGAGAGTTGTAGGTCGCTCTCTGACGTGGATAGCATGTCGTCATCATGTGTATGAAGTCGTTTTGGCTAACGTATTTTCTAGTATTCTTGAACCTTCGAAAGGACCACAAGTCTCATTGTTTAAGCGATTCATGGCACAATGAACAGTTATCAATAAAAACAACTATATCAGCAGGAATGGAACTTTTTGAAAGAAACTTGTGGGAACTTTGTCAAGAGATGATACAGTACCTCTCCGACGCGCTTCAGAACAGCAGCTTCTCAAGAGATGACTACAGTGAATTCCTCCATCTTTCTCTAATTTTCCTGGGAGGAAGTTTGCCTAAGAAGTACAATATCAGAGCTCCAGGAGCTCTTCATCAGGCTCGCTGGATGGCAAAAGCTACCTATGCTTTGAAGATCTTTCTCTTCCAGGAGCAAATGAAACTTACTGTTCATGGAAAAAAGGGCCTGAAAGATTTTTGTCTCTTTGTGGGTGGCACTTGTTTATAGTAAATATTGACATGAAGAACCCTTGGCAGTCAGGGCACCTAGAGTTATGGAGAATTATCCAAACAGGGTTTTGGTTGAAATTGCACTCAAGGCATTTAAGAGATATCTCTGGTATTTCTCGGAAGAGCTGATTGGACTGTCACTTTTTGACGATGGGTTGGAGAGCAAAGTAAAAGAAAATATGATTAAAAAATTATCTCATCCTGCGAAAGCGAAAGGTCTGAAGCGCCTCGATTCAAAGCTGTTCAAAACAGCAAACCCATTGGAAACTTACGTCAGCGAGAAGACGGCTCAACTCTTCGATGTACTGGATAAAAACGGAAAGAAAATTGCTCAAGAGTTTTGAAACTACCAAGTGATTGGTGAAGTAACGACAACTAATAGTTGTTGAAAGAAACAGCATTGAAGGTGAAGGTTGTCAATGACTCTGCAGAGAGAGTGATTGCTCTTATTCAACGGTACAATACAAACTTACCAAAGATGAGCAGCAAAAAGAATTCCTTCTCGGCAGGGGCCTACAGGCGGACGCATGGACGCACGTGCGTTAGGGCGGAGTGAAAAACTCATTTTTCGAATTTTCAAATTGGCTAGTGTGGAAAATGTGTGGAGTAGTGAGGAAATACGCCGGTATAAATTTAAAATCATAACATTAATATCTTCAGGTGCCACAATGACCTTCAATATTGAAAAAAATTGAAAAAAGCAGATTTTAACCAATAATTACAGAAGAGTCCACGATGCACAATAGACAAGAATTTATTCACACTTGTATAAAAATAGCTCAGTCAACCTTTAAAAAAAGTTTCTATTCTCTAAAAACAGTTTTCTATAGTCAGCTCACTCAGCTGTCACGTGAGTACCTCGGTTCAGTGTAGCTGTCGCTCTCGTAGCAGGTGGGTGTTCTGTTGTTGGCGTTACTCAGATAGTCTAAACTATCTTCCTACATACGGAGGAGTTTTTAAATATTACTTGTTTGTAAGAAACGATTTGAAACAGAATACTAATAAAGATCCTTCAATATCTCAAATATTAGAACAAGTTGTTGATAAATTGAAAACAATTTGGGAAAGTGCTTCCGTCCCAATTCTGTCAGACAGGCGAATTGAAACAATGTTCAGAAGCTACCACGAAAAGTATCGTGTCATTATGAAGCCATACCAAAGCAGAAAAAATTCTGAAGCTTACAAAGCAAAGATTGATATGTTCAAAAAAGAAGCACACACGAAACTTTTTGACATTGCAGCGTGCAAGTGCAAAGTACTAACACAATGTTCTTGTCCCAAAGAAAAAACGGTTCCAAAGGAAGAAGTGACGTTCCTCTTAGATCAAAGGAGTGAAAGAAAACTGTTTATTGATAGAGTAGATATTACACTCTCAAAGAAAAAAGCATCTACGTTGCTAAGAAAGCAAAAAGAAGCTGTGAGGCTCACCAAAGAATCTTCACAGGAGAAATTGCAGGATACAAATGAATGTTGAATTATCATCATCGACATCAAATAGTGAAAGTGAATCTGGCGAAATATCAGACGATACATTTCCAGAGCCAGTTAGCTCGAAGAGAAAGCTCGAACAACCTGAAGAACAATTATTCAAGAAAAGGAAAACTACAAATCTACCTTCAGTGGCTACTGCTTGTGACAGGACTGCAGTTTCAGATCGAGCTGCAGCATTCATTGTTAGTGCAGTATTGCAAGATATTGGAGAAGTTTCTATTGACAATACATCTGAAGTAGTGGATAGGAGTAAAATCAGAAGAGAAAGACAAAAGAAGAGATCAGAAATTATGAAAGATCAAAATCAGGTCCCAATCAGAGGAATCTATTTTGATGGTCGAAAAGATTCTACACTCTTCCAAGAAAAAAAGAGTCCAAAGTATATCAGAAGAAGGTAACAGAAGAACATATCACTTTAGTGAGAGAACCTGGTTCAGATTATTTGGGCCATTATTCTGTGAATTCTGGATCAGCTGAAGAAATATGTAAAGGAATGTTTGAGTATATTGGAAATAATGACATGAACCTGGAAAACCTTGTTGCCATTGGATGCGATGGTGCAGCAGTCAACACTGGAGAAAAGGGAGGCGTTATAAGGCTTATAGAATTGAAGCTGAAGAAGCCAGTTCAACATTTAGTGTGCCAGCTCCATGCCAATGAATTGCCATTACGCCATTTAGTTGCAAAGCTGGATGGAAAAACATCTGGCCCCCGCGGATTCACCGGTCCTATTGGCAGGGAATTAGAGAACTGTGAGAGTCTTCCTATTGTCGAGTTTGAAAGGATTGATGCTGAGGAACCAACTGTAGACTGTGAAGATCTTAGCACCGACCAAAAATATCTAATTGATATTCATCAGGCCATAACAAAGGGATATTGCTCTCCAGATCTTGCTCATCGTAGTCCAGGCAAAATGACACATTCATGATGGCTGACTAAAACGCCTGAATTAGTTGGTTCCTCAGCATCAATCCTTTCAAACTCGACAATAGGAAGACTCTCACAGTTCTCTAATTCCCTGGATTCCCAGGGAATTAGAGAACTGTGAGAGTCTTCCTATTGTCGAGTTTGAAAGGATTGATGCTGAGGAACCAACTGTAGACTGTGAAGATCTTAGCACCGACCAAAAATATCTAATTGATATTCATCAGGCCATAACAAAGGGATATTGCTCTCCAGGGAATTAGAGAACTGTGAGAGTCTTCCTATTGTCGAGTTTGAAAGGATTGATGCTGAGGAACCAACTGTAGACTGTGAAGATCTTAGCACCGACCAAAAATATCTAATTGATATTCATCAGGCCATAACAAAGGGATATTGCTCTCCAGATCTTGCTCATCGTAGTCCAGGCAAAATGACACATTCACGATGGCTGACTACAGCAAATCGTTTGCTTCGTCTATACGTTTCAACTGTAAGTCCATCTGAGAACCTCATGAACATTGCTTCTTTTATAATGAAGGTCTACATCCCAATGTGGTTTTCTATTAAGCAAAGTACGTCTTTTGTCAATGGCTCAAAACATGTTTTCAAAACTATTGAACTAACAAGAACACTGAATGACGAAGTAAAGCATATTGTAAACCCTGTCATACAAAGAAATGCATTTTTTGCAAATCCAGAAAATATTCTAGCATCAATGATTCATGATGACCGCAGCGCCATAAGAGAATTAGCGTGGAGGCGAATAAAGAAAGCAAGGCAAACAAACAAGGAAAAAGTTGTGAGGCGTTTCACAGTACCTGTTATTCAATTTGAAGCTACTGATTATACTGATTTAATTAATTGGCAAAAATGCATTGTCACTGAACCACCTGTGACAAGACACCTGACAGAAAATGAGATTGAAGAATTCATAGAAAACAAGAGTACCCCTCCATTCGAGAAATTCCCTTGTCATACACAAGTAGTAGAAAGAATGGTAAAATTAGTGACTGAAGCATCATCAAAAGTATTTGGATTGAACGCGCGAGATGGCTTCATAAGATCAACGCTTTAGTCACGTAAAAAAATGCCATCATTCGAAAGTAAAGCTGAATATAAAGTTTAACTAAAACGTTAATAGAAAAAAACATGCGCAAGGATGGGTGGTTGGGAGGGCATGGGTGGAGCTCGACACGCAGCCACCTCCTCGTGGTTAGTTCTGGATCATTTAGATCATTAATCAAAAGAACATTGATCTAAATAAACTAAGAGCTGCGTAATTCAGTAACTATTTTGGTAATTGGAACACTTAATATATAATAATAACAAGTAAGTTTCAGTTATTGTACTAATGCAGAATATAAGAAAATCATTATATTTCACTTTTTTCGACGGCTTTGTGGCACCTGAAGATATAATTTCGCAGGACTAATATTTATGCACAGTCATTATCTATAGCACCCACATATTTTCCGCACTAGCCATATTTGAATTTCGAAAAAACGTTTAAAAACCTCATTTTCGATCCGCCCTAACGTGCGTCCACCATATTTTAATTTCTAGAAAAGATGGAGACCAAATTTTAATTTCTTAGAAAACCTATGGGATAGGAGCACAGATGGTCTAATTATTTTACTTATTTATTGCGCTGCGTCCCCAAAATCTCAACCTAAAAAAAATCGTGCGTCCAATGCTTTTCGGCATTGTTGAGACCCATCGACGAACGTTTCCCACCCCTTCTAAAGCGTCTTTACAGAATTAAAAGCCATTTGCATGTTCTTTTGTCAAATTTCGTTATTTTTTTTCATTTAAGAGAAAATTATTTATTTTGTAGCGACCTCTAAATATAGTCGGAATGAGCTCATTTTTTGTAGCAATTATCCTTTTATGATTTCAAACAAGGTCAGCCTTGAGGAAGTACAAAAATAAAACTTATTTCTTGGACTACACCAATATTCAGTATACTTAAATATATATATATATATATACACACACTGTATATAGTGTAATGTCCCCAAATTAGAGGCCAGGCAGGGGATCTATTCATCACTGAGGAAAATAGCTTCATTGCCAGGGAGGCAAGACTTTTTAACCAGTTTACAAACAACCCCAGGAACGTTACAGCGGTCAAAGTTATCTTCAAAAGAAGACTAGATGCTTGGCTCAGTAAGGTACCAGATGAGCCGGATGTACCTGGCTATGCGCGCCTGAGAGTGCATGAGAAATCGCTCATTCACCAGGCCTAGAGGCAAGGCCCCCCCCCCCCCCAGCATTGTCTGTGTGTGAAGACAGACCACGAAGCTGCTACAAGATTGCGAGGTGTATATATATATATATATGTATATATATATATATATATATATATATATATATATGTTACTTACTTTATGTGAGTTCGAACGACAGTTCAGGGCTTATTTATATATATATATATATATATATATATATATATATATTCTAACTGCAAACACGCAGTATAATTAACGTAAAGAACGACGCTTGTAGAGGAATTACGGCATTTGATCGAGTGAGGCCCGTGGTGTAATGGTTATCATATCTGACAGGCAATCGGAAGATCCCGGGTTCGATTCCCGGGTGGTTACCTCATTTTTTCATTTGTTTCGTTCTCTCTCATCTTGCGCGGAATATTCTCCTATACAAGCGTCGTTCTTTACGTTAATATATATACATATATATATATATATATATATATATATATATATATGCACAGTGGTGAGCTGGAGCCGGTTCGCACCGGTTCGCGCGAACAGGTTGTTAAAATTTTGAAGCATTTTAGAACCGGTTGTTAAAAATTGTTACGAAAACAAATATTGTTATAAAATGATCTTAAAACCGAATAATCTTATAAAACGGTGTACAAAACAAAACGGTGCACAAAATAATAATCTTGAAGTTAATTTGTAATTACTGTACTACCTAATTAGTAATAACTAATATACTTAAATATGCTTCATATTTTCTTCTTTTTAAATTTATTCTAAATTCATTTATTTTTATTGTTAAGTACGAGTACAATTCCCAATGATACAATGCATTGCCACTTCTTATGGAGAAAGGTACAAAAACTACATACTGTGGCACATCCTTTAAATCAGAACTTTTTATATAGGGAACCGGTTGTTAAGATTTTGGCAGTTCATCACTGTATATATATATATATATATATATATATATATATATATATATATATATATATATACAGGGCCGGATCTAGAAGTTGCGAGGCCCTAGGCCTATATATATATGAAAATATGGACTTAATTATCGGTACTATACCAGCAATATTAGAATCCCGCATAGACAGAACTATGCCAGCACTTAAAAATTAAACCAAACCAAAATAATCACGCATGGAAATTGTATAAGAAATATAAATAAACCATACAAATAAGTATAAATTATAATATGAATCAAGATTTGTATCGAAAATATAAGACAATGATTTCTAAGATTTATATAATATTATAGGTAATGACTTCCCCTAGTATACAAACGTTTTTCATATGTGATGTATAAGAGATGTTGACATTTCATTTTTTATTATAGTGAGCGATCGACTTATCAGGCTAAATATTAATGCTTTAATATTTGGTTCAGATGCTCCTTGAATATTACAGCAATGCTTTTCTACTTTTCTTCGAGCTAAACTCTTCAATTAATTGAGAATAATCTAGTGAATTTGTTATATCGTTTTCTATTGATAACATAGCTAATGATTGCAATCTCGCTTGAGACATGGTGGAACGCAAATATGTTTTAATAAGTTTGAGACGCGAGAAACTTCTTTCAGCCGAAGCAACAGTAACTGGGATGGTTAATACTATTCGAAGTGCAACATAAACATTAGGATAAATCTCACTTAGTTGTTTTTGCACTATATAAACAAGGGCATTTCCGAGATCTGTTTTCTCAGGTATAAACCTGCAAAGTACTTTAAGTTCTTCATAGAGTTCTAAATCATTAATATCACTTGAACAGAACGCGAGGCCCTAGGCGATCGCCTAGTTCGCCTATAGCTAAATCTGGGCCTGTGTGTGTATATGTATATATATATATATATATATATATATATATGTTAGAATTTGAATACACGCATATGAGCGTGTAACGGCATAGTATGAACTTTAACAAACAATCGTGCGACGCTAGAAAAAAATAAATAAATAGATAAATAAAAATATAAATGTAGACGGAAACGGAGTTATACATATACTAGAGATTCTGGTGGGATGATGGCTTCATAATCTTTTACAATGTATATTTAAGAATAAAGGGGAATCATTCTAGACTAAACACCCACAAACCGCACAACAGAGATCACCCCTACAAACAGATGACATGTTTGTAGAGGCCTAAACTACATGAACAAACAGGAGCCCCCAAATAAAAGTTCACATACTTCAATTACTTCATGCTCGTAGAATCATCCGGTTTTTATAACGTTAATATATGAATGATAACTTAACCCTTTAATGCCCAGTGTGTGAAATTTTCATCGTTAACTTTGGAAGCAATTTTAGACATTCCAGTTCCCAATGTGTGAAATTTAACACATTTCGTATTTTATTAATTATGAACAATAAAACTTTGTAAAATATATTTTTCAGTTATTTTGGGTCCAATTAAACGATTTTTATATCCCAATTTTTTTTTTTACTTTTCGACTTAATTTGGGTATGAAAGGGTTAACAGCCTATTTTCGCGATCTTTCTGTTTTTCCCTAAACTCATCCACGTGTATAACTACATGATGTGATAAAAATTCTTTGACAAACCTTTCAATGCGGACATCCTATCGCCGGATGTATGTAAAACTCAAATTCGCTCACTTTTCGCAAATCTCTGTTGCATTATTACTCGGTTGTAGCATTTAGGACAGAGTTTTTCATGGACTAGTGCGAGAGCACAGTGCATCCCCAAGATTATATTGTCGGAATTTCTATATGAACTTAAGAACAAATAAATTCCATATAGGCTACTACTGATCAAAATAATAATCAAAACACTAAACAAATAAATAATGTTGTGTAACCTATAATACAATAATTTTACAAAATAGCTACTAATTATATGCCATGAAAATTTCAATGAAATTAAATATGTATGAAATACTTCTCAAACTGAGTTTTTAAACATTGTGTTTCATGGCATCATGCATCTTCTACAACACACGCATACATATATAGGATATATAGGTGTAGGGTATATATGTGTGTGTAGGATTTATTATTATGAAATGAAGTTAATTAATTCCTAATTACGGTCTAAAGATACCTCCTCAAAATTATATTGTCTTACATTCGGCCTCAGAGTTAGATAAATGTTCTCAGCAGCAGCTAGGTGTTAGTCAAGTTATTTATATATTGATGAACTGCCTGATGATTAGATATTCTGTATTGTATATTTTGTACCAAAATATAAATTTTCACTATCTCATCTATCTGAACCTAGCCTATAACAGGGTTTGTTGAAACCTTTATATCAGATTTTCGTTCGTGATTAGAAGTGAAATTATAATACTCGTAGCTAAAAGTAAAAAATCTGGAAAATATTTGTGAAGGAATGTTCAGAGAAAATTTCGATATTGTAAAGTGTGTGTGTATTATATATATATATATATATATATATATATTGTGCAGGAAGGATGGGCCAAGGGCAAATGCCCGCAAAAGCGCCCCTCCCTTAGAAGAAGAGAGACAAAATGAAGGTCCGGGGTTTTCGAGATGCCTAAACACTCTACGTTTGAAAGATGGGAGGGTACAGACAGGCGGAAAGGTGGATTGAGGAAGATTGTTCCAGAGTTGACCGGTTCAGTAGATGAAAGACTGAAAATACCGAATAACCCTTGTATTAGATAGTTGGACAGAAAAGGAATGAGAAAGTGTAGAAAGTCTGATACTGTATGCTCTCATTAAAGGAGGAGGCATGCAGTTTGAGAGTTCAGAAGAGCAATGTCCGTTACGATGGCGAAAGTAAAGAGTGAGGCATCATTGCGGCGAATAGAGAGAGAGATTGAAGACAATCGGTAAGAGACGAGGAATTGATGAGACGAAAAGTCTCCGATTCCACCTGGTCAAGCACAGCTGTGTTGTTGAACCACCCTACACATGAGAAGCATACTCCATACAGGAGTGAACATGACCCCTGTACGGAGACAGCAACTGAGTGGGGGTGAAGAAACCGCGGAGGCGGCACAGCACACCTATCCTCTTAAAAGCTGTTTTAGAAAGTGTATATATGTTCTTTCCAGGAAAGATCACATGAAAAGGAAACGCCAAGAATGTTAAAGAAGAGGAAGGATTAAATTGTGTGTTGTTAAGGTAAGGGGATAAACGTGTGGAAGATTGTAACGATTATACAAATGGAGGAACTGAGTTTTGAGGGATTGAAAGCCACAAGGTTTTCTCTGCCTCAATCAGAGAGAGCAGAAAGATCAGAAGTCAGGTGCTCCATAGCCGTACTACCCGAATCATGGAGTGGCTGCTGAGAGATACGCTTTGGGAAGCGGGTGGAGAAGTGAAGAGTAGAATCATCGACATAGGAGTGAATAGGACAGGAAATGCGAATTAAAAGATCATTAATAAATAAAAGGAGAAGAGTGAGTGACAGGACAGAACCCTGAGGAACACCACTGCTGATGGCTTTAGGAGAAGGACAGTGGCCATATACAACCGCAGCTCTCGATCGGCCAGAAAGGAAATTAAAGATGAATGAACAGATAGAAGGATAGAAACCGAAGGAGGGCTGTTTCGAAATTAAAGATTTGTGCCAGACTCTATCAAAAGCTTTTGATATGTCTAACTCAATAGCAAAAGTTTCACCGAAATTCAGAAAGGAAGATGACCAAGAATCAGAAAGATATGCAAGAAGATCGCCAGTAGAGCGTCCCTTCCGGATTCCATACTGACGACCTGAAAGAAGACTGAGAATAAAGGTGTTTATGAATCTTCTTATTAAGTCTAGATTCAGAAGCTTGGGAAAGGCAAGAAATCAAAGCAATTGGACGATAGTTGGAGGGTTGAGAGCGGTCACCCTTCTTTGGGACAGGGTGAATGAAAGCGAATTTCCAGCAGGAAGGAAAAGTACCAGGTGAGAGACAAAGACGAAAGAGTTTGCCTAGGCAAGGTGTCAGCAAAGAAGCACAGTTCTTAAGAACAACAGGCGGAACACCATCAGGAACATACGCCTTCCGAGAGTTGAATCCAGATAGAACAGAAAAACATCTTTAGAAGAGATTCTAATTTCAGACATAATAAAGTCAGAGGGGGAAGGAGATGGAGGAACAGCACTGGAATCGTCCTAGGTTGAATTGTAAGCGAAAGTTTGAGCGAAGAGTTCAGCTTTGGTAGGAGAAGAGACAGCATGTGGGCCATCGGAATTGAAAAAGTGGAAGGAAAGAAGAAGAAGTAAAGGTGTTGAAGAGGTTCTTAGCTAGATGCCAGAAAGAGCGAGAAGAATTAGAATTGGATAGATTTTCACATTTTTGTCGGTTGAAGGAATTTTTGGCGAGTCTAAGAACAGATTTTGCACGATACCGGGGAGAAATATAAGATGAGTGAGAATCAGGAGTTGGATAGCTACGGTACCCTCTGAAAGCCTCCTCTCTGCTGCGGATAGCATTAGAACAAGTAAAGTTAAACGATTGTTACTTTGTATTAGTAGTAGGAATAGAATATGGAATGTACGCCACCATGCCGGAGAGAATCACCTCTCTGATGCGCTCAGCATACCCAGAAGGATCCCGGCCACGGAAGCGGTAATCATTCCATAGGAATGTCAGAAGTACTGACTAAGAGCCTCCCAATCAGTGGCGCTGAAGTACAAAAAGCGCCTCCTCTTTATATACTGTATATATATATATATATATATATTATATATATATATATATATATGTATGTATATATATATATATATATATATATATATATATATATATATTTATTTAGGTATACTGTATAATACACATCATAATATATATATATACAGTGGTGTAGTGCTAAATAAAGAAGTGAGGGAACGCATTTTGAAAGTGTTACTACTCAGATGCGGGGGGGACAATGGCGAGCGCGGCGAGCCCATACAGCTGGGGGTCCGGGGGCACTGTAAGCCCCCGGGAAATCTTTTGAAATCTGACCAATTTCAGGGATATTTTGAGGTCATATGCACTGGATATTAGGATATATTCCAAGGTTGAAGATGCAGTATTTCCAGTGTCATTAGATATACGACATCCAGTACGATCAATAAAAATAGCTAACAACTGGAATGATTAACTAAAAAAAAGTTAACAACTGGTACGCCGTGGTGACTGTTTCACCAGATCTTTATAGGCTAGCATTGCCTCAATCGAAGCTAAAAGAAATGAAGCAGTTAATGATTCTTTCTCATATTTCTTCTAGGGGTGGGAATTAAAATTTCATGACGTTAGAGATTTGTAAGTTCGGATTTATTTGAAATAGTGAGGGAACGCCGTTCCGTCTACCAAAAAAAGTAAGGGAACGCCGTTCCCACGCGTTCCCACAGCACTACACCACTGCATATATATCAGTGGCGACTCCAGCTCTTCAAGACTACTCGGGCTCTTTTTAAATTTTCAAGTCTACGGGGCTCCAATAAACCTTAGCCCCCCCGCCCATGGCCTAAACCATTAGTGGTACAGTAAAACTAAACATACCTTACAAAAGAGAATTTAATCCTGCATTTAATGAGAAACAATTAAAACTTGGTGTTCCCGCCATTGGCTTCCAAGACAGCCTGAATTCGCTTTGGGTAGCTTGCCAAAAGTGACGTGAATAGATCTTGATCGTTACGCAAATTTGCTAAAACAGTTTCAATGTGTTGCGTCATTGTATCCTTCGAAAATCGATTTGCTGCAGGTTCTTGAAACAAGAGACATTCAACCTTGTCCTTTATAACTGATCCAATGTGTTCACAGACGTTCAGGTCAGGAGAATTTCCTGGCCATTCTTCATTTCCAAAGAAATCGATATCATGGTTCCGCAATAACTGTTGAGTGGCTAATGCCTTAAAGCAGGGGGCCTTATCGTGCAGAAGTGTGATCTGATCGACATCCATAACATTGTTTGGGTTTCTTAGAAAAGGAATGACATGCTGGGATAGAATAATATCACGAAAATACTGTCTTTCCCAACTCTGACCATTTGGCTTCAGCACCCACATGAGCTTCTTTGCAATGAACAAAACAAACACACCAACACAGTCTGGACTTTTTAATAATTCGCGATAATGTTCATTGTCATCGATTTCATCTGGTGTTGTGGCCCACACTCGATCATTTTGGTAGTTAGGCCGACGTGTTACGTAAACAAAAAATTCATCGGAGACAGCTAAATGCATGAAATCATCCACATCCCAATCTTCAAGATAATGGGCAAGCCACATTCTGTCATCGATGTTAAGTTGAGTTTTTCTTGGCTTTGGAAGTTCATGCCAAGGCTTTAAACCTTGCCTTTGACGGTACAGTCGAATGATCTTACCACTAACGATCTTTCCTCTCAACACTTCGATCTCTTTAGAAAGTTTAGCACAGCTGTTTTTCCGCTTACGCGTACCGCTTTCAATGATGTCCTTTGTTTCCTGAGAGAGTGGCAAATTTGGGCGCCCAGATTTGGTTGTATCCATTTCACATTCATCCAAAGTTTTATTCCAATTTCTTTTGACGAAGTCCTCACTTCTTCGAAACTTTTTGGCAACCCATGAACGTGTTATAAAGGTGGCTCCAGCTTCACGAGCTTCCCGAAATGTTATTGCTCGTATGTGATCTATCAGACGTTGCCTCTCCGAATCACCAATTAATTGAGAAGCCATTATATTATCACTTTATGAGCTAGAGTAATTTTAATACCTGCAATAAATAAAGAATTTTATATATTTTTATAATCACTAAAAATTATTTCGATATAAGTAAACATGTAAGCTGCAAATGGGGGGGGGCTAAGGTTTTTGGAACCCCTTAGAGCTTAGAACAACAATTTGTCTGGCTGAGCATTTATGACAGAGAAGGAAGACGTATCGATATTTGGATTTATGAAATATAAATTATAAGTATGCGCGTTATCACCATGGCCTTTTTTAAAATGTTCATTCGTATACTTCATATATTTATATAAGCCTTATATTCTTTCTTATTCATATATTCATTTTTACTCGCGTAATAATGCAAGTTTGGATGTCTTTAGTATTCACTGTGTGGTAAATTCTTTAACATAATAATAAAAAAAAATTTACACTCTATACGTCATTAGTTATATGGTGTTCAATTCATACGTCCATGTCCTTTCTTGACCTTTATCTTTTATTAATTTTATTAATTATTCATTCAGCTACCTATTGTCTACCTATTGTGTGACTACCGATATGTGTACAACTACGATACTTCATGCATTCGTACATGCCCACTTTTTATTTTTTTAATTATTTAATCTCTCGCAAGATACTCGTGGATGCTGATACGAATATTCAGATTCCGATGACGTCGCCAAAAAAGCGAACCTCGGAACTCGAAATCCCTCTTGCCAAATTTATAACACAAGGTGTTATGTTGTATGTTATGTTATATCATAAATGTCCATGTACTTTCGTATCTTACTTCAGTATCAAATATACCAATTAACAATTTGCTAGAATTGTAAGTAACTGTAATAATTTAATATGATATAATTATTGTACTTTAATGAAACTGTAATTAACGATAATAAGTGAATGTGAATTCATTGGTAATTATAATCAGTTGTAGTAAACCAAAATTACAATGTACTTAATGATGTACTTAGGTTGTACTCAATGTACGACTCCGAAGTGAAGTCGTCAGCCAAAAATGTATAATCGGTAAATAATTATTTTTCTGTTTCATTTCTTATATTATTTTTTTATTTAAGATGAAATAATTCGCAGATTCTTCAAGTGGGGAAGCTTAACCTTCAACTGCACTCCCCCAAAATTTAGACTTATTTATTTCTTGTATTGTAAATTCATTCATTCCTGTATTAGCCCTTCAGCGAGGAGGTCGGAGCCTCCTCGTTTTAAATTCCGGCCTGAGCCATGGTCGAAAGAAGTCGAACCTCTCCCCCTGTAAGAGTCTGATCTAACTTAGAGGCTGAGCATTACCTGTACATTTTAGCAGTAAATTACAGTAAAATAAAGTTTTTTATCTTCTTCATCAAGCCTTTCTCTCTTCAGAGAACTTAGTCTTAAATAGAGAAAAATAATTTCCCGATACGTTATAAGAAGAATCGGGGAACCTTCAGAGAAGTTAGTCGTAAACAGAAAAAATAATTTCCCGATACGTTATAAAAAGAAATCGGAGAGTAGTACAGAAGAAAACTACTGCAATTCCCTATACGGTATCAGCTACTCCAGAGTAGCAAATCCGTTGCTGCCACCTAACCAGAACCCCCGTCAACTTCGAACCGACCAAGGCCATAGACGGAGGGGTTAACATATATATATATACTGTATATATATATATATATATATATATATATATATATAATTAGCTATAAATCTATAATAATAATGATACTATTTGCTGATGATGATGAATGTTATCTTGTTACTATACGAATGGATTGAAATATATAAGCTTCCCCTAAGAATAGATAAATGATATTTAAATGAATTTACTTAATATTTTCTGGATCTATTTCGTAATACAAATATTAGAACAAAACAAAATTTGTTTATGAGTTAACTGTATTTATTCTAATTTTATTTTGTGTGGTATCGGTATTAATATATTAAACGGAAACGATGGATCAATACACAGTTGACAAAAACTTATTTTAAGGACTTCTGCTGTATTTTTGAGACCTTACACGTCTTCAATTAGGTTGGTTGTCTATTATGGAATTTCTTTTAAAGGTTTTTAATATTTAAGCCTAAATAATCTCTAATATTCAGATAGCAAGGCTCGTTTGTCAAGATCATGTTGCCATAAGGCCGCGGTCGGCGTTAAAGGTATCTATGCTATTTGTCAGCCACTACAGTTCTTCTTCTCATATACATAACATATACACCTTGTTTTCCATTTACTAGTGTGTGTATATATATATATATATATATATATATATATATATATATCAGCAGAAACCAAATGCTCCAGAACTGCATCTTGTTATAATGTTTCAGACCAACAAAGACCCTAGGATCCACTTATGGCTGGTCTACCTAACTATTCGTAATTGTTTATTGTGCATAGCCTCCGTGGTGGCGGAGATGACTGCAATTTTACGTGGGTTCCGAACCACAAAGCCTTAATTTTACTACCTCAAACTATACACAACCTATCAACATATGCGTCTAATAGATTTTTAAACATTTTTATAGACGTGCTACTAATTACTTCTACCGGCAAACTATTCCAGCTATTTACTATTCTATGTAAAAAAGTTTTTGACAACTGCTGTCTCGAACCTTCTACTTGTCAACTTACACCTCTTATTTCTAATCATATTATATTGAGATATTTCGAAAAAGCTATCTCTATCTACGTTATCGAACCCACTCATAATTTTAAAAACCTGGATTAGATCCCCTTAGCCTCCTAGTCTCGAGTGTAGTCAATTTTAACTCCTTAAGCCTATCCTCGTACGATTTTGACCTAAGCGACGGAATCATCTTAGTTGCTCGTCTTTGAACTCTTTCGATTTTGTCTATATTTTTTCGTATATGCGGATTCTAAAATCGGATCACGTACTCCAAATGGGGTCTAACTAATGATTTATAAAGAGGAACAATAATATCGCGCGATTTGTACTCAAAATTCCGAGCTATAAAACCTAACACTTTGTTCGCTTTATTGACCGCTGCTGTACTTTGTTTCGCTACTTTTAAATCACCAGTGACTATAACTCCTAAATCTTTCTCATGCTCTACGCTTGCTAACTCTTTTCCTGACATATATACGCAAAATTACCGTTACGCGAACCTATATATAGAATTTTGCACTTATCGACGTTAAATCTCATTTGCCATATGACTGACCAATCTACGATTTTATTCAGATCTTCCTGTATTTTACCTCTATCTTCGTCATTAATCGCCCTACTACCCAACTTCGTGTCATCCGCAATTTTGAAACTGTACTGACTAGGCCGACATCTAAATCGTTAATATATATAAGAAAAAGCAAGGGACCCAATACAGAACCCTCAGGAACGCCGCTCGCTACATTAGCCCAAGACGACTCCGCTCCATCATCGACCACCTTCTGTTTCCTACCTCGCAACCACTCTTCTATCCAATTTATTACTACACCCCTGATTCCATGAGCCTTAGTTTTTCAATGGGTCTTTTGTGCGGTACGGTGTCAAACGCATTTTGAAAATCTAAATACACTACATCCACAGCCCGATGACTGTCTTAAACTTCAACCACGCTTTGAAAAAATTCTAAAAGATTAGTTAAGCAAGATTTGTTTCGCCTAAAACCGTGCTGCGTAATTCTAACCAAGTTATGCAATTCTAAGTGGTCGACTATACGATCCCTAATTATTGATTCCAGTAGCTTACCTACAACAGACGTTAAACTGATTGGCCTATAATTTCCCGCCGCACCTTTATCGTCTTTCTTAAAAATAGGTGTTACATTTGCTAACTTGAAATTATCTGGTACGCACCCCTCAAAAATAGACGCATTAAAAATCTTTGTTAGCGGCACAACAATGCTTTCTTTTAATTCTTTTAGTTGTATGGGATATATGGAATCCGGCCCCGGTGATTTACGCACTTTCATTTTATCAATATAGCGCATTACCTCCCTTTCATTAACCACAATATTATCCAAAGTATTACCCCCACTCGACCGAAGAGCTTAAAGACCGCATTGTAGAGGAAATTGGAGGAAATGATGGCGCTTTATTGCAGCGAGTTATGCGGAACTTCAGACAGAGATTACAACAATGTTCAGATTGTAATGGAAGCCGTCTGGAACATGTAATTTTCAAAAATAAACTGCATTCACTACTTTTGTTATTTCATACAAAATTCTTCCTGATTTGTTGGCCAGTTTATAAATAAATAAACGGCATTCACTACTTTTGTTATATCTTACAAAATTTTCCCTGATTTGTTGTCCGGTCTCCCATAGCAGCGCAATGAAAAACGTTATATCCTCGCGCCTCACCCTATATATATATATATATATATATATATATATATATATATATATATATATATATATATATGAAATTTGATGCGAAAGTAGTGCCTCTTATTGTGTTTATGAGTTGTAGGTTGAAAATTTAAAGATCTTCATTGTTAATTATTAAGAACTCCAAGATTTATAAGCAATAAGGTACCTTTGGGTTACTTGTATAATAGGACTGTTTGGTCGATAGGTCTACAGCTGAATGTATAGTTGACAGATGTTTCAGTACAGCTATGATTAGGCGCTCACTTGTTACGTCATCTGTAGTATTATTTCACTAAAGGTAGCTGATATAAATTTTGAGGAAAAACCTTGTAAGTACATGGGGTTTTGCACAATTAAAGTACTCATTATCCTGCATATGTGTCTATTAAAGAGTTGTTTTGCACTCTTGATTGTAAAAGCCTGTAATAATAGAATAATAAAACATTTGATAATGTTAATCCGACAGAGCGACTGAGAAAATGTAAAGACAGCATAATTTATTATGTGAATTGCGAAAAGCCATTAATTTAGAGTGAAAAATAAAAATATTAACTTTATGCACATTAAGGTTAAATTTGTTTCTTTTACCTCAGACTTGAAAACTTGATGATTGCAATAAATAAATAAATAAATAAATAAATACATATATATATATATATATATATATATATATATATATATATATATATATAATATATATATATATATATATATGCAGTAACTAGAGAGGAAACTTGGCGAAATAGAAATGAACCTAAAGCAAACATTCATACATAAGACAAACGAGGAGGAAAACAAGGTAGCAGAAAACATAAAAATAACCCAAAATACTTCTACACGTTTCCGAAAAGGAAAATGCAGTGTGTATATATATATATATATATATATGTTAACAGGTTTGGTAAATGGCTGTAAAAAAATTTTGTTGAAGGATGTGAATCAGTTTAAACTAGCCTAAAGCAGATAGGGCAGTAGCCTAAACGGGCAAGTAAAAATTAAGAGCTAGTGCTGTATTGGTCTTAGTTGTACATTAGGAAGGAAATGTTAGAGCAGCCGGTAGGCAGCGAAATGTCTAAACTTGATGATGGCTCAAAAGTTTGACCTAGTCATACTAGTTGCAAAGCCCTCCACTTTGGTAGAAATATATAATACTTTTTTGTAAACTTTTTTATTACAAGGTTGGCTTTTAAAGTGTCTTGTCAACTGTTGTGGTGAACAATGGAATATTAGCTAATTTAAATAGCTGGTTGGTTTCACGAAAGGAAGATGTAGTTCGTTACTTGAAATGATTAATTATGCAGAGGTTGCTGAGCTGATGTTGTCTCCATTCACGGAACGGATGCGGGAAATTGCAACAGCATTGGTTTAACATTTGTTAGTAGGTAAGGTACTAAAAAGAATTATGAAGAATAATATAATCTTGTTTCATGTTTCATGATTATGCTAAGAAACTAAGCTATGGTGGGGCTTATCTAGCTATGTAGCTCAACATAATACTTAAAGACCATTTAAAAAATCGGTTATGCTCCCGGTACAATAAGGAAAGCAAAAAAGAAAGAACTTTATAAATTTTAGACAATGAGGAAACATGTAAACTGCAGAGAGACTTGCTTGGTAATATATATGATGCAGGCAGGAAGGAGTGGCCAATTGCGAATCTCCGATGCTGCTGAAAACTACAGTTTTCTTGAAAAGCCTGTGTAGTGTGTAAGCTCTATTTATATGTAGTGAGGAATATGGAGAGAGGTGTGTGTTTGAGAGGATGCTGCACTGCTCACAGGGTAGATGAGACACGGAAAAAGATCAGCTAAGGAGAAGAGTGATGGGAGAAACAGGATTCAAACACTTGTTTGAATAACGTCTACATACTCCTCCTTACATATATATATATATATATATGTGTGTGTGTGTGTGTGTGTAAAAAGCGTATGGTTGATTATATACATACAGTATATTGACTTTGAAAAAGTTTCTTTATTAAACTTTTGTACAGAAACTGTTGTGTTTTGTATGAGGTCTGTGAACATAAAAGTAATAAAGCTATAACAGTTTATTCGTACAAAGATGTACTATAACTGTATGCTTGAGATTGTAAAGATTGTGGATTGTATCAGCTTACTACAAACAGGTATGTATGTGCATTGTTGTAAATGGTATGATTGACTGGCGCGAATGAAAGTTGAAAAGAATGGATTATTACGAGAAAAAATAGGAAGGTGCTAACAGACGCTAAATTAGTGAAGTATTAATTGAAGAAATGTAAATAGGTGCTAGTCATGACTGGAACTAGAAAGGTTGTTGATAAAAGTTTCTCTACAATTCAAATACATGTACAGAAAGAATCTCGGTTAAAAATGGTATACCCTAAGAAAACTCAACAGCCAGTTTTCTTTCAGGTGGATATATTAAAGAATAATGGGTTATTATTCGTTTTTTGACCCAGTCACACCCAGCTATAACAACAATATATATTGAATAACCAATCAAAACTGAATAAGAAAATATACATATTATCTTGTGCAAATTTGTATAAAATGTGGTTTTTTATTAAAATATATTTCCTATTTTTGGTGTTTTTTCAATATATATATATATATATATCGACTATTTGGTGAATATTTCTTATTTTTGGTGATTCTGGGCTACTTCTGCGTAATTCAATTTGTCCTGTTTTACAAATAAATCATTTTTAGCAATTTTTCGTCTGTTCAGTTCGGTTTTTTGTGACTAGAAGTATGATGTGTCAGTTATGCATATTTGATTTTGAAGACGTGATCTGCCATATTGGCCTCGATGAAGACAAGAGTTTAGACCTTTTTTTCAATCATGGAATAATTAAGACATCCGTGACCTGCCCTAAATACAATAGTGCTTGTATTTTAAGAAAAGACCAGGTCTTTAGGTGCCGTAAAAAAATCCTAAAAATAAACGTGTGTCATTTCAGTTTAAGGGCAGGCGAAATTTAGCGGACTACCCATGCAAGGTTGGCACATGTTATTACATTATCATTTGTATAATTTAGGTCTCGGGGTACGGGGGCGGAGCCCCGTAAAGATCACGCATCACAAATTGATCGGTCCTAATGTTTTGCGGACAGTTCAGTACGTGACACCGGTTAGGTCAACTGTACGCCCTAGATGAGTGGTTAGGTTAAGTCATGATATTTTCGTTTAAATTCGTTAGTTTAAACGAAAATGACGAGTGCAAACTTTTCTGGTTAATTTTGAGGTGTTTTGTACGAAACTGCCATCCGTTTCCTGTGCAAATGTGTAGTTTTCAAGATGACGATATCTCGAAAACTACGCATTTGCACAGGAAACGGATGGCAGATTCGTGCAGACCACCTCAAAATTGACCAGAAAAGTTTGCTCTCATTATAAAAAGTGACTGGGTCAAAAAACGAATAATTACCGAATAATGTTATTTTCTTGTCTTATTTCAATTCAAATATGCTTACCAACAGTATCTAATACACACACACATACACACACACATATATATATATATATATATATATATATATAATATATTAAACGCAATAAAAAGATAGCTAAGTTTGTGTAAGAAATACTATTTTAAGCTCATAGACGTTGATTCTCTTATGAAATGGTAGCTTTGAGTAAATTTTTAATTATAGACAAAGGAGGAATAAAATAAAAAGACAAGTGCTGAGCTAAATAATAATAATAATAATAATAATAATAGCAAGTAATATTCGTACAATTACTGTGTTACATAAACTTACAGTTACTTATTTGTTATTTACTACTGTGGAAAGAAGTCATGGTAATGAGGGACAACAGAATTTGTTGTTTGTACTTTTAGAATATAAAATTTATGTACTCTGGTCTCTTTTTAAAGCGCGGATTACACTAATATATATATATATATATATACACTCCTTCGCCAAAACAATTTTGTAGAATCGCTTCTGCACTTTCTCCGTCAGAAATACAACAATGGTTACGACTCGTAGATTTGAAACTAATTGTATAATAAAGGTTTAGAAAATAATTTAAGATAAATAATAATAATAATAATAATAATAATAATAATGTTTAAGTGAATAATTAGAGGTTGAAAAACATATTTGATGGAAGAATAATTAAAACATTAGTTTATCCGCTTGATAAAATATTTGACTTCAAAATTGGAAAAGTATGAGTTATCCCTATAATTGAAAATTAGATGTAATTTATTTTAATTTAGTTAATATTTCTATTATTCTAATTTCATATAATACAAATATTAATTCAGAAATTTGTATAGGTGTTGAATCATAATTAATCTGATTTTTGCTTTTCATAACATCTATATTTAACGTAAGGAAAAAATGGATGTAAAAAAAAAAAAAAAATGGTGTCAATAATCCAGCAGGGTTGAAAGCACCTTAAACAGAAAAAAACAAACAATGGATGTGTTCGTCTAGCTCATCGCTGTTCAACTGCCGACCCGCGGAATGGAATATTGCCAAATTTCATTTCTGAATTTTCTTCCCTATTTTGTCATTTCTAGTATAGTAGGGAGAACAACATTCAGCGGGTTCCTAAGTCGTATTAACCAACAGTGCATGATTATAGGCAACATCTTGGCCGCGCTTTATGGAAGTTGGACAACACTGGTCTAGCTGTACGGTAAAAATGGCTCCGAGAAAACAACAGTTGCTGTATGTTTTGAAACCCGTACATTCTCTCGTTAGGTCTATTTCAGGGTTGCCACTGAAGTTTTCCAAATAGTACCAAATGAAGATGGTACCAAATATTTAAAATGCATAGAAACAACCTACCTTTATTAGAATTCAGCCATTTCCATGTCTTCTAATCGCTCATTTATACACCATGCTTTGTTTGTTACTTTTTCAACCAGGCTTTGAGGGGGTTGCCATGTTTTACATTCAGTACCTTCTAACAAATTTTTGCTATGCAGTAACCCATTGAGTGTCTCTGTTTTAAGTCGAGACGTATTTTTTGTTTTAATATTGGTCACTCGCGAAAATATTCTTTCAGTAGCAGCAGATGAATGGGGTAAAGACATGAGGTTTAGCATCAATTTTGATAAAATTGGAAAACATGGTTGATCACCACATTTTTCCATAGAAACTGCATACCAATATTTCTCAGGTTCTTTTACCTTATCACATGAAGGTGGCATATCATAAACAATTAATTCTCGCCATTCTTTGTTTAGTTCTTCATACTCTTCTTCACAAATGATATTGGGAAACTTTACTGCTAAGGGAATTATAGAGCTAGGCTTTCCTTCACTCACATTTGAAGGATCTAGCGCTTCAAGTAATTCTAAATTAGTAAACATATTAGATAATATGAAACACCTGTACATTTGCATTGATAAGGTTACATAAAAGTTTAAAGTTTTAAGTTGAAATTCATCAAGATAACGAACTGTCGCCAAATGAGTGATGAGTATTTTTAAAATCGTATGAAATCGTTTTGCATGAGATTTTCAAATGGCGCTAGATTAAAATAGTGCCTAAAAAGCGCTAAAAAAGAAAGTTAGGAGAAATATGAAGGTAGCTAAGTGCCTGGCATTCGTCTCTGTATAAAATCAAAGTGAATAGTATTTCATTTAATAAAATGCTCAAATAGTACCAAATTTTATGAAAGTCGTACCAAAAGTACCAGAGAGGGTCGAAAGTACCAAATTTGGTACATTAGTACCAACTTTGGCAACCCTGGACTCTATTTCTGTCTATTAAACCCTTTTTCATGCATGAAATATTTATTTTAAGTGTCCTTCTGTTCAGTCTCTGTTGTTTAAGGGTATAAGGCAGCGTTGCCATCCAAAAATAATGAAAATCTGAAGATTGGTGTCAAAATATCTGTTTAGAAATCTGTAGTTTCGATAAAAATATCTGTAGACAAAATCTGTAAACTACCATTTGATTTTAAAGTTTATTTTTGTAAGTAACATACAATAATATTCATAATTCCAAACAGAAATACAAAAATGTTCAATTAAACACAAAATTTGGTGAATGAAAGGTAGATAAACTGAATATTTTAAACCAGAATACTATTCAAGCTACGTCTATAGGCCAGTTTAAGAATGATCTAGACAAAAAGCAGCATATAGAAAGAACAAGTATACAGCAACAAAATAAGGATGCATATACACAAAATGGAGAAAGGAATTCAATAAAATACATAATTTTGTGCTGTACTGGAATTATGGAATGAACATTATCATTAACAACAACAGGGCTATTTATCTGTACTGTAGATTCCACCCTTTGCTTTCTTAGCAGTGTGTTTTGTTGATGACTTAGTAAGAACCGATGCACAGTCAGCTGAGTGTGGCGTGTTTACAGTATGTTATGTTGCCACTCTCTACTAACAGGTGGCGCACGAAAATAATTTGTTGGTTCTCATGGAGAAACTCAGTAATATTACTGTAATATCCAATGTAGTCCGTAGTGGTTAGTAAAAAAAAACCTCAATCTTAGAAATCGGCAAATTTTGCCCATTTTGAAGGAAAATCTGAAAAGAAGCATAAAAAAAATCATAAATTTTAGAAATCTGTAGATTTCGCCCATTTTGGGGGAAAAATCTGAAAATCTGAAACAAAGCATAAAATCTGTAGATGCACAGATAAATCTGTAGAAATGGCAACACTGGCACTATAAGGTTCAAAATTGAATACCAAGCTCTGTAGTCACAAGGCGACTCTGCTATTTGATTTTTACCCTCTTCCTGTAAAGTATGTATAATTTAGGGTGTCTCTTATTTTCGAAGTGTTGATTTCTTTAGGTTGCGCCCCCTCAACCAGTTCCATTGGTTGAAAAAACATCACATATAAAATGTTTTTTGGATTGAACAATTTTTAGAGGTCGCCCCCGCTTATTAAAGTTCATAAAATATAGCTATTATTTATGCAATTAATATTTGAAATTACTAGCAGTTGTCAAGTATACTAAACATATGTTTTTAATTAATTAATCATCATATTTATGATGAATTCAATTAAATGAATATATTAGAGATAATTGTCAAGTTTGAGCTGAAAATATTGCTTGATAAGACAAGATCAACCCGTTTAAACATGTTTCATCAAGAATGCTCCAGATTATGTTGCAATTGTTTATTTGTCATCATTCAGTGTTCTGCTGTCATAAGTAAAAGGTGTGTAACTGTGTATCACTATACTTCTTTTTTGCTATTATCAGATAATAAACTATGTTATTTATATTTTTCACAATTATTTATACTGATTTTATTATTAGTGTTTGAAAAAAATTTAATGAATTTAATGAAAAAATTAGAATTTATGCTCTTATACACATATTATACACATATTATACATATTATACACATATTATAACTTATTATACACATATTATACACATATTATATCAGCCAGCTGATATAAGGTTTAAAATGAATGGTGAAGTAATTGAGGAAGTACAAGAGTTTAAGTATTTGGGTCAAACTATTACCAGCTCCTTGAGTGATGACTCGGATATAAGAAAACAATCTCGAAGCCTGTGTGCTAAAGCGAATATGACCATAAGGAACTTTCGTTTCTGTACAAGTGAAGCTAAAGACACACTCTTTCGTACTTTCTGCAGTAATATATACGGTCAGCAGAACCCTAAATTTGCTGTACAACAGGTCGTTTAGACTCTTACATAAATTACCCCCGAGATGCTCAGCTTCGCAAATGTTTGCAACCCGCAATGTTCCGAGCTTCCCGGAGGTAACAAGACGTGCTCAACACAGTCTAATGCAAAGAATTAAAAAATCAACCAACCCGATCATCCAAGCTATCCATGAGTCCTGCCATTTATCCTCTAAGCTATGGACTTTTTGGTACGAAAACGTCTGTCTGTAGCTCCACTTAACTTCGACAGTGCAGTATTATTTCTAATCAATTGTATATATTTTTATCCTTAGTGTATGAACTGTCATTGTATTAATAATATTTGTCATATGGACTATAGTCTGCCAATAAACCTTTTCATTTTCATTTTCATTTAAACAATGTTGCTATTTGTCACAAAGAATTTAATTTAGTTCAATGGAAATTTTACCTGACATGTGTTTCATGATCTGTGTTTCTATCAGTGGCGTCACTAGAGGGGTGCGGGGGGTTTTTGTGCAGTGTTTGAGCAGAAATTTATTATTTTTTATAAAAATATCCCTGTAGTTAGTTATAACAACAAAAACATTTTTCGTAAGCCCAGCTTACATGTATCAATATACCTACAAGGCTAAAACTCTATGCTAATTTACTTTTTGAACCTTCTAATGCGCTCCGGTCAGAGCTGTCATTATTACCCAATTACAATGACGCTTCGAATCACGTGGTTTCGTCTGCACGCTCTACAAGCACGCGCTGTTGTTTTCGTTGCTGCTGGTGTTTTTATAGTCGCTGATTTTGTCAAATTTTCTGTTGTTTTAGCTACAATATTGTGGTAATTAGTATTTGTGAACCTATATCAATAACTTTTTTGAGAATGAAGTAGTAATTAAAGGAAAAGAAGGAGAAAAATAAAAAAAGGCTTCCGCTCAGTTGTTGCAGCCTCTGTCTTTATGATGTTGCAGCCTCAAATTTATGAGTATATTTCCATATGCATTTGTCTACAACTTCTACATTATTTGGGCCGTTATTGATTATGCAAACCTAATCCATTAATGTATCTCATGTAACGGTAAAGTTTAACGTTAAAATGAACATAATTTTGATGTAGTTCTTAAACGTTTTTACTTCGAATTCTATTGTTTTCTTACCGAATTTTCACTTTAACCACATGAAACTATGTAAATGTAAATACATTTAGGCTGTGCGTATGATATTGTAATTTAAAGGAGTAATTTTAATTTTGCTAGTTGTTTATGTCACTACTATTGCCATTACATTCAGTGATATACGGGAATTACGATTTACGAGTAACATTAGTACAAAAAACATTACTAAGGATTCTGTATGGTCTGGTACGGGAGGAGGTCCATGGGGGGGGGTGACACCATGAGTTACCGCACTGGGTGACACCAACCCTAGTGACGCCACTGTTTCTATTTCCAATAAAATAGCAAAATATAAATTTCTACTACAAAAATATTTATTCCTTGTTTCTTAGATTAAAAAATAATAGGAATAATAATTGAGAAAAATACGTTAGATTTATAAAATAGACCAAATTAACTTTATGTCTACCAAATTTTTTTTTTTTTGTAATTTAAAAAAGTCAAAACAGTGATTTAGCCCTGCTCTACAAAACCATAACACTACATTAATATTTTGTTTTCTTATTTTGCAGATGAATACAAGAAGACCATTCTATTTGCTCGGATCTACAGTAGATGATATTAAAGGCTCAAAGCTGCCCCCATATAGGCAAGCTTTTGGTTATTTTATGCACCTCCACAGAGAGAAAAACATGACAATCCGCGATGCTCTGCGTCAATCTATTCGAGCCACAATAGTTATCTGGGATAAGGCCAATATTCCTACTCAGCAGGAACCTCGTGCCATGAAGAAGTTAGAGAATTTCTTTAACGAATGGACTTGCTTAAAGAAGCATGCTTCCAGAACAAGCCAGAGCCATAAAACCAAGGAGGCTGATTTTGTAGAGCGATTGGAAGATCTCTTTGACATCGCCCATGGAGACGCTGAGAAGCTGATCAAGAATCGTGAGGACTGGGAGTTCCTTCAACTGCAAAGACAAAAAGGTCGTCCTGGCTCAATCGGTGGTGTGGACACTGTACATCTTCACCGCACAAAAAATGCAGTCAAACGGTTGGAAGCTGAGGCAGAGAGAAAGAAAAAAGTCAGAATCTTTGATGGAGGCGTCTACTAGTCAAGTTGTACTGGCTTCTTCCACATCTTCCAGCAACACTGATGAAAGTGAGAATGAGGAGGAGGAGCCCAAAGGAGCTTGTGCTTTACCAAAATCTAAGAAAAACGAGGCATGAAAAACATCATGACTATTCAGATGTCTGCTGCCCTGGATCGTACACAAATTTCCTTTAGAAAGGCAACATTTATCCTCGCAGAGGCAGCTAAAAGCTTTGGTTTGGACGCTTCAGATTACAACATAAACCAACATTCTATCCATCGCCTTCGAAATAAGAACCGAGCTCGTCATGCTAAAGAACTTAAGGAGCATTTCCATGGAGAATGTTCTATGACAGTCCACTGGGATGGCAAGATGATGGAGGACCTCACCTCGCACAAGCACATTGATCGTACTTGTGTCAGGACCTGGTGTTGAACAGCTGCTTGGTGTCCCCAAAATCCCAAACTCAACTGGAGAAGCACAAGCTGAAGCCGTCTTTAACTGCCTGAATGAATGGGGAATTACAGAGAGAGTAAAAGCAATTTGTTTCGATACAACAGCTTCAAACACGGGTCAATATAGTGGAGCCTGTGCTCTCATCGAAGCAAAATTGGGACATGATGTTTTGTACTTGCCTTGTAGACACCATGTTTTAGATTTATTGTTGGGAGCTGCATTTGAAGCAACATTGGGATCTACATCAACTGGTCCAGAGATATTGATCTTTAAGCGTTTTCGTGACAATTGGACTTCTGTTGATCAAAGCCAGTTCCAAACAGGTGAGACAGACACGATTACTAAAGAAGCAATTATCCAGTCTAAAACTGAACTAATTCAGTTTGCTAGATCCCAGGCACCTATGCTACGGGATGACTATCAAGAACTTTTGGATCTGTCCATCATCTTTCTTGGAGGTGTCCCCAATAAAGGCATCAAGTTTCGTGCACCAGGTGCCATGCATCGAGCTCGCTGGATGTCCAAAGTGCTCTTTCTATCAAGATGTGGCTTTTTCGAAACCAGTTCAAGATGACTAAGACTGAAGAACGAGGAATTCGAGATCTTTCCCTTTTTTCTGTTCTCATCTATATGAAGGCTTGGACAACATCCTCACTCCCTATTGAAACCCCATTTAATGACTGGCTCCTTATGAGGTCATTGATTAATTATCCTAACAAAAAGATTTCTGATGCAACTAAAAAAAAGCTCTCTAACCACTTATGGTACCTGTCTGAAGAAGCAGTTGGTCTTGCTTTCTTTGATGAGCGAATTACTACAGATGTAAAGAAACGCATGGTAAAGGCATTAGAAGATGAGTCCACTGATAGACCACCCAAGCGTCCTCGGATTCCTGAATCGACCTTCTGCTCTGGTGAAGGACTACACCAACTTGTTAAGAAATACTAGAGAATTCTTACTAAGCTGAATTTGCCAGAAGGATTTCTGAACAAGGCACCCAGCACTTGGACATCCAACTCTGAATATTTAAGGGCCAGAGCTATTGTTGCAGCTCTATCTGTTGTAAATGACCGGGCAGAACGTGCAGTAGCTTTAGTTCAAGAGCTGAATAAGAAATTGACAGTGGGGGAAGAGCAGCTCCAGTTCCTGCTCCAAATTGTTGCAAAACACCGCCAGAGTCACCCAGTTCCATCAAAAACTGTTCTTCTCAAAAAATAACCATCAATGAGGTCGCACCTTAAAATACACCATATTGTATAATCATTGTATATTAAATAAATGATGTATAAGGAAATAATGCTAATTAAAGTAATTAAAGTATGTAATAGCACTGGCATTTTGAATTTATCTCTATATAATAAACTAATGGTTTTTTTTGTAACAATGCTTCATTGCTGATTGTATATAAAAAAGAGCCAGGAAGGATTTTGGATAGGAGAAAAAGGATTGGGATAAAGAAGGATTGAGGACCAAAGGATGGATTATAGCAACATCAAGGATAGGTTAGAAAAGGATCATGATAAATAAGAAGGCCTATACTTATAAAAACGAATCAAACTAAAAAAAGAAGGAAGGAATTATGTGTATAATGAGCATAATCATATGTCAGGAGCTATTATGCCATGGTCACCATTTTTATTAGCCGGGGGCGACCCCTAAATATGAGCCAATTTGTGTCAAACTTTCAAGTTTTAGTTTTTATGCTAAATGGAACTATTTTAGGGGGCGCAGATAAAATAATTCAACATTTCAATTTTTGACTACCCAATAAGAGACACCCTAAATTGTATATGTATATATACACGTAATATTTGTCTGATGAGCGGGAATGTTGCTCCCCCCTGAACGAGCGCTTCCAGAAAGATAAAACTAACGGGGACCGCGAAACTGGACACGGAGGAACACGCCGGAACGCTGCGCAAAATGATCCATGAAAATTTTTTCCTACTCAACTCAACATCTCGTCAGGGAACTCAATATCTCGTCAGGGAATGTTTGTTTGTTTGTTTTTGTGTTTGTTTTTGTTTTAAATCTATATCTTTCATGAAAGACCGTGAAGTCTCATAAAGAAACCCCAGGAGAAAATTCTCAAATTGATCCAATTTCCTAGACCCAAATGCCATCATACTACTTGGACGATCGTTCGTATTGTTGAGTGTTGTTAAACTACCGTTTCCTAAGTTTCATACGAGTGTTTCATATAAATGTTTCATAAGTTTTCAGAGATAACTGTTTTACTTTGTTTCTTGACTCAAATCTAGTTTTCCACTTTACGAGAATATCAGTTTCTTTTTTAAATGTTTAAGGCTAAGTCGTCAGTCGCAAGACGATCCTGTGCGCGGCCGGCCTAAGACTTCGCACTTTTCAAAAATTTCTTTGAAGTGAGCAATAACTTTTTACTACCATTCAAGTTGAAACCAATATAATGTCGTATTTGCATGAAACTTTTAAAAATTTGTAAAGTTTTACTTACTCATTGAAAAACTGCATTATTTCAATTTTTTTTTTTTAACATTTATTAACCATTTTCATGAACATTTAACTTTCTAGCGTTATATTGTTTACATTTATTACTTGTATTGCAATTTATAAGCCTCATTCGCTTGCGCTTGCGCAAATCGGTATTCAGAGTTCAGCAAAATTCTTTTTAAATTGGAACTTTCAAGAGAAAATGTAACAAATAAGACTAAAACTGAACAATAATACAGCGTGTTCCATAAATCTATTTATCTCATGTTTTATATATATATATATATATATATATATTATATATTATATATATATTTGAATATATATGTATATGTGTATATATATATGTGTGTTGTCGTGCGTGTGTGTGTGTGTGTGTGTGTGTGTGTGTTTTCTGATCCGTTTTTACACATACAGATGAAATGATTTGAAATGATAAATGACAAGTGATAAATGATGAAGTAATGTACACCTCTATACGATATTTATACGAAATGAAAAGATGAAAATCACATGCAGACATCGACAGATTTTTAGATTGGAGAAGAAACAGTTCGTATCCAGGAAAATAATACATAAAATACAGATTAATCAAATTCGGTAACAAACATCTGGAAGGGCTCGAAATTCTCATAGAAAAAGATTACGGTTGGCATTGTGACTGTGCTACATATGTTTCTGCATGTCCAGACAAGTTGAGTGATAGGGTTACACTTCATTGTGTAACGTCAGTCCACTGTGGTAAGCCGATAAAGTTAAACGTGTTTTGTTTCGGGGCGATTTCTCCATGTTACTTATTTTTTTTTTACTGTGAAGGTGTTGTGCACAATGAATATGCTCGACATGGACAAACACTCAACAAGGAATTTTACATTGAAGTTTTGAGACATCTACGTGAAGCAGTTCGGAGGAAACGGCCGCTGAAGTGGGAGTCCGGAGACTGGATGTTTTATCATGATAACGCGCCATCTCACTCGTCGCAACTTGTCCAGCAATTTTTGTCCAAAACCGCTATCCCCCCAAGTACGGCAGCCCCCATATTCGCCAGATTTTGCTCCATGAGACTTTTTTTTGTTTCCGAAGTTCAAACAAACCCTGAAAGGTCACAGATTTGATGATGTTGAGACCATTAAAAAAAAATTCGACGGAGCAGCTTTTGGCCATTCCGAAAAGTGCTTTCGAAAAATGTTTTCAACAGTGGCAGGATCGCTGGGTAAAGTGTGTGGCTTCAGAAGGAGCGTATTTTGAGGGGAATTAAGCTCCAAACCCTGTAAATACCATATTCTGTCTATAATCGCATCAGTCGGGATACATTTTGAACAAACCTCGTGTGTGTGTGTGTGTGTGTGTGTGTGTGTGTGTGTGTGTGTATATATATATATATATATTATATATATATATATATATAGAGAGAGAGAGAGAGAGAGAGAGAGAGAGAGAGAGAGAGAGAGAGAGAGAGAGAGAGAGAGAGAGAGAGAATCTATGAGAATAACTTGGAAATAAAACGTTTGAGGCACAATACTGTAGTACCACAAAGTTTTACTATTTTACAGCTAACGTAATATTCTGGAAAATAGAAAGATGTTCTGTTTTTAATTTTTACGACTCGAAAGGCCTGAAAAGAAGAACTCAAAGGCAGAATTTGTAGCCGGACTCGTAGCGATTATTGTTTATATTTCAGTACATTGCAGAATGGACCGATAACTAAATTTCCAGAGAAGGTTAGGCACTAAAAATATAAAAGAAGTTCAAGTTTGATGCCAGATTTAGTTTTGTGGTGCTAATATTTAAAATTTCTTTCCTGGTTCTAACTTTATTTAAGGTCATCCATCAATAGGAAGCAATCAACTCTAAATTCACACTGAAATTGTGCTATTTGCATACATTCAAAATTAAACCTTCTAAATTTAGAACTTATAACTTCTTTTTGAGGGTACATTCTAAGGGAAGGTTTTCCTTCTTTTGGTTAGCAAAGCTTCTTATCAGATGATATAATAACTCCTTTTAACGGTACTTAATTTCTTTAGATAGAAAAAAATTAACTTCAAAACTTCTTTTTTGAGTGATTTGAGACAATAGAAGATTAAATTTCTATGTATAGAAGGTTGCAAGGTGTCTTTGTATCAGGTTTCCCTCTCTTCAAAGTTCTGACTGATTGTATGACTAGTTTGAGAGTAAAGGAGGAGACTGTAGACACCAATACACCAGGGAAGTACTCCGGAGGAGACGTTAGACAGAAGATAGGGGGTGCTGTAACTCCTGTTTCTCCTGTCATCGTCCGCCTTAGCTGATCTTTTTCCGTACCTTATCTATCCTGTCAACAGTCCAGCAGGCTCTCAAACACACACTTCTCTCCCTATTCCTCACTACATAAACATGCATCTTGCACACAACATAATCTTTTAAAAAAAAAAAAAAAAAAATAGCATCAACCTCAAGAGCCTCGGAGTCCCATGGGGAGGGGACCATAAATGTCCTCACTTCTGGTTCCCGCGCTGCCGATACCGGGAATGCATACCCGAGTAGCGCGGCTGGATCTGCTACCGCCCATTCGAGATGTTCTGGGCTTCTGCCTGATTCACTTTTCTTTAATTTCTGCAACATTCGCGGTCTTTTCTCAGATTTTCACTCTGTTGAACACCACCTCTCCTCCTCTAAACCTCATTTTCTTTTCCTCACTGAAACTCAGGTATCTGAGACGACTGACAGCAACCCCTTACCTGTACCCTCTTACTTTCTCTATATGTACTCAATTTCACTCCAAAGGTGGAATCAAAATCAAGGTCTCCAAGGCTCACAATGTCATTTTATTTTTGTTTTTTTTTAAAAGATTGTGTAGTATGTTAAATGCATGTATATGTAGTAAAGAACAGAGGGAGAAGCGTGTGTTTGAGAACATGCTGGACTGCTCACAGGGGAGATGACAGAAAATGATCAGCTAAAGAGGACAGTGACAGAAGAAACGGGAGTTCCAGCATCCCCTATCTTCTGCCTTATGTCCCCCTCGGAGTACTTCCCTGGTCGATTAGTATCTACAATCTCCTACTCTGTGTATATGTACGCAATGACTTAATGGTTTACATGCCAATCTCAAACTAAATATATCTGTGCTGTCTACCTTTCTCCTAATTCTACTGACGATCCAAAATTCTTTGACTACCTCACTTCCAAAGTGAAATACATTCCATCCCGCTCTCCCTTTGCTGAAATTTCCATTTTAGGAGATTTCAATGTTCACCACCACCTTTGGCTTTCCTCCCATTTCACTAACATCCCTGGTGAACTAGCTTACAACTTTTCTATCCTAAATGACTTGGAGCAGAATGTACAGCACCCTACTCGTATCCCCGACTCCCTTGGAGATAGGCACAACATTCTGGATTTATTTATTACTTCTCATCCTTCTTCTTACTCTGTAAAACTTTTTCTCCGTTGAGCTCCTCCGACCACAATCTTATATCTGTTTTCTGTCGTATCGCTCCACTTTGGTGCCGCTGATTGGGAGGCCCTTAGGCAGTACTTCTGTAATTTTCCATGGAATGATTACTGCTTCCGTGGCCGGGCCCCTTCCTAGTGTCCTGAGCACATCACGAAGGTGATTCTCTCAGGCATGGAGGCGTACACTCTATATTCTATTCCTACTATTAATGCAAATAAAACCTTAGATTAACTTTACTTGTTCTAATGCTATCCGCAGCAGAGAGGAGTCTTTCGGAAGGTACCGTCGCCAGCCAACTTCAACTTTCTGCCCGGAGTCGTGCAAAATCTGTTCTTCGATTCGCCAAAAATTCCTTCATCCAACAAAAATGTGAAAATCTATCCAATTCTAATTCTCGTTCTTTCTGGCATCTAACTAAGAACCTCTTCAACAACTTTACTTCCTCTCCTTTCCCTCCTCTTTTTCTTTCCGACGGCTCAGTTGCCGTCTCTTCTGACAAAGATGAACTCTTCGCTCAAACTTTCGCTTCTAACTCAACCCTGGACAATTCCGGTGCTGTTCCTCCATCTACTCCTTCCTCCGACTTTATTATGTCTGTAATTAGAATCTCTTCCAAAAACGTTCTTTCTACCCTATCTGGGCTCAACTCAAGGAAGGTGTACGGTCTTGATGGTGTTCTTCCTGTTATTCTTCAGAACTGTGCTTCAGTGCTGACACTCTGCCGAGGCAAACTCTTTTGTCTTTGTCTCTCATCTGGTACTTTTCCTTCCTGCTGGAAGTTCGCTTTCATTAGGGCCTGTCCTAAAGAAGGGTGATCGCTCTCAACCCTCTAACTATCGTCCAATTGCTTTTATTTCTTGCCTTTCCCAAGCTTCTGAATCTATCCTTAATAGGAAGATTCTTAAACACTTTTCTTCTCACAATCTTATTTCAGATCGTCAGTATGAGTTCCGCAAGGGGCGCTTTACTGGCGATCTTCTTGCATATCTCTCTGACTCTTGGTCATCCTCCTCTCGGAATTTCGGTGAAACCTTTACTATTGCGCTGGACATATCAAAAACTTTTGATAGAGTCTGGCACAAATCCTTAATTTTTGAACTGCCCTCCTTCGCTTTCTATAATTCTATCTGTGCCTTCATCTCTAATTTCCTTTCTGGCCGATCTATAGCTGCAGTTGTAGATGGCCACTGTTCTTCTCCTAAAGTTATTAACAGTGGTGTTCCTCAGGGTTCTGCCCTGTCACCTACGCTTTTCCTTTTATTTATTAATGATCTTTTAATTCGCACTTCATGTCCTATTCACTCCTATGCCGATGATTCCACTCTTCACTTCTCCACCCACTTCCCAAAGCGTCCTTCACAACAGTCACTCCATGATTCGCTTGGGACAGCTATGGGGCACCTGACTGCTTAACTTTCTACCCTCTCTGATTGGGGCAGAGAAAACCTTGTTGCTTTTAGTGCCTCAAAAACTCAGTTCCTTCATTTGTCTACTCGTCACAATCCTCTACATGACTGTCCCTTTACCTTCAACAATACATAACTTAATCCTTCCTCTTCTCTTAACATTCTTGGTGTTTCCTTTTCTCGTGATCTCTGCTGGAATACCACATATAAGCCCTTTCTAAAACAGCTTCTAAGAGGTAAGGTGTGCTGTACCGCCTCCGCGATTTCTTCACCCCCAGCTCAGTTGCTGTCTCTGTACGGGGGCCTTGTTCGGCCCTGTATGGAATACGCTTCTCATGTGTGGGATATCTCAACCCACACAGCTCTACTTGACCGAATAGAATCAAAGTGTTTTCGTTTCATCAATTCCCTGCCTCTTACTGACTGTCTTCAATATCTCTCTCTCCGCCGCAATGTTGCCTCACCCTCTCTTTACTATCGCTATTATAACTGTCACTCTTCTTTTGACCTCTCTAACTGCATGCCTCCTCCTTTAATGAGAGCACGTAGCACCAGACTTTCTACACTTTATCATTCCTTTTCTGTCCAACTTTCTAATGCAAGTGTCAATCGGTACTTTCAATTTTTCATTTGCTCAACCGGTCAATTCTAGAACAATCTTCCTCAACCTATCTCTTCCCCAATCTATGACCTCCAATCTTTCAAACGCAGAGTGTCTAGGCATCTCGAAAACCCTGGGCCTTGATTTTGGCTGTCTTCTATTTCTATTGGTGGGGGGTGGGGGACGCTTTTGCTGGCATTCGCCCTTGGCCCCTCCTTCCTGTATAAAAATAAGTCTATCATTGCAGTGAACAGAGGGGGGGGGGGCTGTCAGTTTTCATGTAAAATTCTCTTGCAGGGAAATTCATGCAACAGCGATTATATCTATACAGGTTTTTCGATAAAAGAAAAGTATCAGGACATGTCTCAGTTGTGTGTGGGATTTAGAGCAAGCTCTGAGTTTGACTTTTTTTAAGGTTCTGAGTTTTCAATCCCTGAGTATATGGGAAGCATCGAAGAGAACGCAGAAGTCAATGGAAATAAAATTTCGAGTGGCTATATCGATCATCGAATGCCGAATGAAGCGTCTCTGCTCAGCAAACAAACTGAAGTTTCTCATTAGTGGTAATATATATACACACACACATAATATATATATGAAATAGGATCCCTCCTAAGGAGACGTAGTTTTACATTTAGGATAAAAACGAAGATGTAGAACAAAAAAGTCATTATATTTGGCTGCAGCCGACGTTTCGGGCAACTCTAACCATCTTCAAAGTCTAGTTAATAAAGAACTAAAATTAATAAATGACACAAAATATATAAATAGATATAAATTTTAACGAGAGTTAAAACCTAAACAAATGCACAACATTAAAATTATTCAAAATAGAAAATACAAATTAGAAACAGGCAGAACAAGATCAAATCAAAAGTAAAGTATATAAATGATACAAAAAATATAGGAATGATAGATGTAAAACCTAAAACTACTACTATTTTGAATAATTTTAATTTTGTACATTTGTTTAGGTTTTAACTCTCGTCATTTATATCTTTGTGTCATTTATTAATTATAGCTCTCTATTATTTAGGCCTTGAAGATGGGTAGAGTTGCCCGAAACGTCAGCTGCAGCAAAATATAACTTATGAGATGAATTTCACACGTGAAATGAATGAATGATGCAAACCCACAAGGAAAATTAAGGTTTGGAATCGTTTTGGAATCGTTTTGGAATCGTTTTTTGTTTTCCCATGTGGGTTTGCATCATATATATATATATATATACGTATATATATATATATATATATATATATATGTTAACCCTTCCGTCTATGGCCTTGGTCGGTTCGAAGTTGACGGAGGTTCTGGTTAGGTGGCAGCAACGGATTTGTTACTCGAGGGAATTTCTTCTATACTACTCTCCGATTTCTTCTTGTAGTGGATCGGAGGATTCTGTGGAGCTCTCTGAGGGTTCCCCGATTCTTCTTGTACCGTATCGGGAAATTATTTTTCTCTATTTTAATGACTAAGTTCTCTGAAGAGAGCAAGGCTCGAAAGAGAAGATAAAGACTTTTTCTTACTGTAATTTACTGCTAAAATGTTACAGGTAATCCTCAGCCTCTAAGTTAGATCAGTCAATTAAATAATAATGATGTCAGTAAATATTCGATATAAATATCGAATATTTACTGACATCATTATTATTTAATGCGATCTGTTTTTGTTTTTTATTCTCAGTAGGCTGATTTACTTTGCAAAACATTTAAAGACAAAACAAATATTTTTGCTGTAGCAGTGTCTAGACTGCTAAGCAAGAGGAAGCCATATTTTTATTTTAAACCGCATATTGACAGATCTGATGTTATCATGATCTGCCGAGTTAACTAAAAATGGAAATTGAAATATGCTTTCCCATCACAAATTACAAACAAACATGCACATGGGCAAAAATTAAAGGCTTAAGATTAAAAATTAAACGTTAAGCAGGACATGACTTCATCTTTTACAACGAAAGAGAATGTATACAGGAAATGAACAAGATTACATTATTAAGCTAAGTCTCCGAAAATGATTAAGTTGTTTAAAAAGAAATAATTAACCACTTATAAAATAGAAAGCAAATCAAAAATGTATCCAAACTTGTGTCAGCTTTATACGATTTTGGTCTTTATATGTCAAAATGAATGTAGGAATAAGAATATAAGGATTATATAGGTATATGAAGTAGACGAATGAACATAAGAATTATATGAATGTAGGAATTATATTATTCATTGTTCATTTTCACACACACACACACACACACACATATATATATATATATATATATATATATATAATACAGTAGACGACGGATTTAGTGTCCCCGGATATTGTGTCTCGCCGCTTATACAGTAGTGTCTCAAAACTAGGAAACAGTTACTTTTACATGGTAATTGCTCTGGATAGAGTGTCTCTGATTACGCTTATAGTGTCTCTTTTCAGCTAGTAGAGTCTAGTTTAATGAGAAATTGCATAATAAAGGTGTTTGTTGTAAATATATTGATATACAGTACATATTTTGTTTTAATGTAAAATGAACATGTTTTTGATGTTTCAGTTGAATTGTAAAAACAATTTTAATGAAATTGCATAGTTGAATGAAAACAATTTTAATAAATTTTAATAAAAACTTAATAAGAAATTGAATAATAAAGGTGTTTATGTTGTAAATATATTGATATACAGTACATATTCACTATTTTTAACCTTGCAACCCTCGAGAGACCAAACTGTGGATATACTGTACGTAGTGTCTCATCGGATATAGTGTCCTTTTGGCTTGGCACTGAGTGGGACACTATAAACGGCGTCTACTGTATATATATATATATATATATATATAAATAAACAGAGTGTGTGTATGTGTATATATATATATATATATATATATATATTATATATATATATATATATATAGAGAGAGAGAGACAGAGAGAGACAGAGACAGACAGGCAGGCAGACAGACAGACAGAGAGACGGACAGATAGATAGAGGACCTGCAGGAATAAAATGAGCAAATTAAAAATATTATTCAATGAGAGTTTACGTACAAAAATATTACAAAGAAAATATGGTCTCTATGAGGACGCCAAAGTTTACGTCCATACCTGAATATGTATTTCGTTTTGTTGGTGTTCGCGACGTATCCATATTATTTTGGTGATCGAGTGACTGTACAGTCGGACTGCTGTCGCACTGTGGTAGTTGGTTGTTTAGGTATGGTTGTTTACGGACAAGAAATGATGTCCATTTATCGGAAACGTATTTCAGGCCAGTTTGCATTTGGGGAAACTCTCAGTTAAGAAGTAAGATTTTAGTGTGAATTAATAAATATAATGTTGAAGGTTTATTCCCAATTCGTGCCATTCCTAGTCTCATCGACGGTTTTCCCACTTTGGTCCAAGTTAGGTTAACTTAGGTTACGATCGGTTAGGTTAGGTTTGGCTAGATTAGGTTAGGCTAATGTTATGTTAGGTTAAGTTAAATTAAGTTAGGTTAGCAAATATTAGCCATTCCCATTAGGTGCCTTTATCGCGAATGCGAATAGGAATGCGTTGTTTTGCTTCATTGGGAATCCCATTTAATGTTCAGGATTTCAAGTTACATTCGATTGGAGTGAAAAAGTAGTGAAAAGTTAAAACTGGTTAATAAATGTTTCGGATAATTTTTAAGTTTTCTGGGCCGCCTCTTCAGGTGAATGTATTGAATTACTTTCCACTCGATGTCATTCCCATTCCCATTCCAAGTCCGTAACTGAAAACGCACAAATTGAGGAATTGGGATTTGAGAAAAGAGTTTCTCGATTTGAGAAACAATGTCATTCCATTCGCATTCGGGGTAGAGGCGGCAAATGGGAATGGTTAATACTTCTTAACTTAATTTAACCTAACCTAACATTAACCTAACTAACCTAACCTAAGTTATCGTAGCCTAAGTTAACGAATTGGGAATAGACCGATTTGAAAATACCTCCTTTGATATCTTTCTCATATAATTCTGTTTAAATACGAAGAGTAACAGCAGCGAGAGATAAATTATTCAAAATGTCGGACTTTTACATGGTACGATTCGTGATATAAATGGAGGACAAGTAAAAATCAGGTTCTCAACACCCAGGAAGACCATCAACCTTTACGGAACGAACCAAAAGAGCCCTTTTTCGTCAGACGAGATCCAGCCGACGAGCAGGGCTTACCGTCATCGCCACTGCTGTAAATTTGTCAAATGCACAGCCTAACAACATCTCCATAAACACTAATACAATGAACGCGTGCCTCTTCGAAAAACCTTCGCTCAAAGAGGTAAATGTGAAGCGCAGATTCGAATGAGACAAGGAATGGTTCAGAAGTCTCCTAAATTTTGAAAGTAGGTTCCTTTTTCAGACAAGTCTTCATTCCATCAGTATATACGTCAAAAGGACGCATATATGAGTGTCGTGCAAATCAAATCAAGTCTACGAAGAGTCCTGATTGCAGATCACAATATACCATGGAAGTTTTAATGTTATGGAGTACTCAGTGATAAGGAATGCTGGAAAGATAGACCTGTATTCGCCGAGAATATTTCTAGGAAATACATATCCATTCTTGAGAATCATCTTACATTGTCCCACCAAGTATAATTTCAGTTTAACACGCATATATATTGTACTTTAAAATTTTCACTTTCTCTTTCAATTTCTTTCCTTCCTTTTAATTTCTTTACTCTGCTTTGCTTTAAAACTTTCACTTGCCTTTAAATTTTCTTACTTCTTTTAACCTTCCTTCTTAAACAGACAGCCTCGAAGGGACCAGCCGGTCTGTTGCTGTTTGGTGTCCTTTGTAAGACTGTGCATCCTGTCACATCTCATAATACAATATTCACTGAAAGAAACAAAAAAGATTAGGCGCTCTTTCTTGGGCTCCGAGAAACCCAGATATGAATCTTACTGAGTACGTCTGGCAGCATCTTGATCACTAGTTGAAGAAACAACCCCTCCTCTTACGTCTGAACCATATAGTGTCACCCATACCTTCGTCCAACGTCTCATCGCATCGATATATATTCAAACCCTTCATGAAGTACAGGGTGTCCGAGAATTATCTGTACAATTTTTGGCTGTTATGAGAAGTCAACCATGAAGTGTAGAAATTCCAATGTTGTCCCATTTTACAGAGAATCTCATTAAGTTTTTTCTGATACCAAGTTTTGACAAGTTTTTTAGAAATTCCAGTGTGTCCGAACATTATCTGTACAATTTCATCTTTTAATAAAATTCTTGATAACACACGTTAAAATTCTTAAACGATATTATTTAGAATCTGTATTTTCAAAAGTTTCTTTTATTAAAGTACGTTGTTTACAAACATTCGATATGTGCACCATTAGTGATTCGCAAAACATCCATCGATCTCCAAATGTTGCCATGTACGCTGCAGCATATCCACATCAATTCGCTCAATAGCAGCTGTGATTCTTGCTTTTAATCGATCAATGTCTGTCACCCGCGTACATTTCTAAACACTTGTCAAAACTTGTATCAGAAAAAACTTAATGAGATTCTCTGTAAAATGCGACAACACTGGAATTTCTACACTTCATGGTTGACTTTTAATAACAGCCAGACATTGTACAGATAATTCTCGGACACCCTGTACATTCATGGAAATCCTACATGGGTAAAACCCAACAATAATCACTCGTTTACCTCTCTGAAGGTCACCTATCTGAAGGTCACTTTACACCACCATTGTGAAAATACTGTAGTTAAATATAGAGAAATATCGTGTTTATTCTGTAAGCATTGTCAAAACTGATGAAGAAAACGTGAAAATAAAACCTCGAAGTAATTTTTATATTTAACTTTAAACTTAAGAATTATTTGAACATCTTTTAAAAAAAATCTAATATTTTACTAAATTACCTTTTTGCGCTTCAGTTGGAATGAAAACATTAAAAATTAAAGAAAATCGTATAACACAGAATTTCCATCGAAATAAACGCTAATGTTTACAAAGCTTCTTTTTTTTTTTTCGATCAAAATAATACAGTTTTTATTACTCTTTCCACCATTTTCTTCCACATCCAAATCGATCTAGAAAGAGGAAATTCGTCACACCAAACTATTAAAGAAGGGGTAGTTAACTATATATATATATATAATATATATATATATATATTATATATATATATATATAAAGGGAAAATGAAGACACAATAAACGAAAGAATCTGAAAAAATAAAAGAGATAAAAATAAATAAGTCCCCCTTCGATTCGACAGACAATAAGCCATCCAAAAGTTACATAAGAAAAAAACCTTTTTTGGTGTTCTTGGGAGAGAGAGAGGAGAGAGAGAGAGAGAGAGAGAGAGAGAGATACTTTTTCTTTAGGATTTAGGGCTTAGAAAAGGGATAATGCAGGAATAAGTTGAAGAGAAGAAGATAAAATTTTTATTAGAATAAAATTGAAGTATAAAAAAGAGTAAGAAAAATTAGTGACGACATTTTAACATTTGAAATGTCAAAAGAAATTATCAATTTAACTTGTAATGATTTAGAAATGAAAAAGAAAAGTAGAAATTTGCTAGTCTTAAAGCAATTCTGTTATTTTAAATGTACAGAAAAGAGATATATATAACCTTGGTTAACCTTGGTTTTACTTCCCCCATCCCCCGGATTGTTCATTCTAACGAAAGTCAAGCTTGTCACTCCACCTTTTATGTTATATTATATTATATATATATATATATCTATATATATATATATGGTGAGTCTTGCCTTAAAGGCAGGGGTGTAGTGGCAAATTTTAAGGTGCAGGAGCTCTAAGAAAATACTAGCATGTTGGTACATAATTTTAAATTCTGCTATTATTTCCATGTACCAAATAAAATTTGGATGAATGCGCTCTCACAGCGCTACACCCATGCTTAAAGGTATTTATTGTAAAGTTATTTTTGAGGCAAAACGTTTGACTCACCGTGTATGTTATATATATATATTCCCTATACTGTTTAATGTGTATATTGACGGATTAATTGCTTCACTTAATGAGCCAACAAAAACTAAGGTTATGCAGTTTCATCCTAAAAGTTGTAATCAGCCAGCTGACATTAGGTTTAAAATGAAAGGTGAATACAAGATATAAGAAAACGATCTCGAAGCCTTTGTGCTAAAGCGAATATGACTATAAGGAACTTTCGGTTCTGTACAAATGAAGTAGTAATAACTTATATACGGACAGCACCTCTAGGTGAATTATAAAAAAGGTTCTGGCAGAACTCTAAATTTGCTGTACAACAGGTCTTTTAGACTCTTACATAAATTACCCCCCAAGATGCTTAGCTTCGTAAATGTTTGCTACCCGCAATGTCCCGAGCTTCTCGGAGGTAACAAGACGTGCTCAATACAGTCTAATGCAAAGAATTAAAAAGTCAACCAACCCGATTATCCAAGCTATCCATGAGTCCTGCCGTTTATCCTCTAAGGTCTAAGCTATGGAATTCTTGGTACGAAAACGTATGTCTGTAGCACCACTCAACTCCGACATTACTGTATTATTTCTAATCAGTTGTGTATTTTTATCCTTAGTATGTGAACTGTCATTGTATTAATAATATTTGTCATATGGATTATAGTCTGCCAATAAACCTTTTCATTTCATTTCATTTCATATATATATATATATATATATATTAATATATATATATATTATATATATATATATATATATAATAAATAAATATTATATATATATATATATATATATAATATATATATATATATATATAATTCAAACTTTTTATTGGTTCAACTTCAAAGTAAAAACAGCTAGCAACATCATTGCCAAGTGTATTAGAGGGTGAACGTATCTAAGAGGGGGTTTGCATTCGTGTCTGATGATCTCACTGAAAACGACAGCTCTTTGTGTTGTTATAATCCAATGAGCGGTTGATAGTTTGCACCGCAGACACTCGTGGTTTTATAGGTCCGAGTGCATGATTCATCAGAAGTAAAATTCACTGCAAGTTTGTGTTTCCTCCCTAAGATATAAATGTGTCGTGTATATGAATGTAAAGTTTTCACGAGTAAAACCTTAAAAAAATAGAGATCTCCACATATAAGGGAATCCTTCGTTAAACACCTCCATAACTTTACATAATAATCGATAGAAGCAGGGCCGTTTCCTGGCATAAGCAGACTAAGCGGCCGCTTAGGGCCCCGCTGCTACTAGGGGGCCCCTAGACAGGTTCCCAGCTCATAGCTCAGTGGGCAAGAAGATATAGGAATATGAAGTTATTAATATTATTATTATTATTATTATTATTATTATTATTTTATTATTATTATTGTCGTATTAATTAAAGTTTTTGTATGAGACAAATGTGATAAAACAGAGACAAACGAAACGTTCTGGTCGTTATGTGTAAATAACTATTGTGAGATCTTATTTCTATATTATTTAACTTTATTCTTACTATATGCTTATACTTTCCTAAATACTTAATTTTTCTAGTATTGTAAAACATTATTTCACTAATTTACTAATTATTAAGAGATTTTGTAACACTTTAAAACCAAGGATTATTTTCGTTATGTTTTCAAGTTTATTAATTCTGTTCTCATCTTTTTCAGGTAATGTGAATGTTGTTGGTTAAAACCTAAATGGTCTGATTATTTGAATGTATTTGATTAACGTTACAGTTATAACAATTATTATTATTATTATCATTATTATTATTATTATTATTATCATGATTATTATTATTTAGCAGATTAGTTGTGGTTAACGAGATGTGACTTCGTGCATCTTGGAAAATGAAACGACATTATCCATCAGGAGCTGAAAAACGGAAAAAGAAGAAAATAGAGGAGGAGAAGCTTTCCAGTAGCACAGGTGAGATGTGCCACTTGTATATTCTCATGATTACAGTTCAGGCAACTAGGTTAGGTCGACCATCAAGCTAGGCAAGTGCTCAGGAATCGTGCAGAGTAAGCTAGTCTCTGTAATATTTATAATATTTCGAAATGTGAAATTTAATGGATCACATCACCTCAAATTCTGTTCACACAGATCAATTATCAAACAAGATAAGAAAAAGTATTTTAGCAAAAATTAACAGAATATGTAATGTTATGTTCTTCTCAGGAGCACTACTGAAATATTTGGAAAAGCCATCCTCAGCAAAGCCTGATGAGCATCATGAGCCAACAGCAGGACCATCCTCTATGCAACCTCAAACACCAGTAGAAGTAGAGCATGATGAACCACAAGTGGCCCATCTTCTGTTCAGCTTCAAACACCACACACAGGCATTTCTACTGAGCAACAAGAACCAAGATCTGCTCCACCGCTTGATCCGTATGATTGGCCAGTTGTCCTGTCAGATGCCTTGAAGACAGATCTGGTGTCTCGAGGACCATTTCAGGGGGTCTACCTCTACATTGTACAGTCGAGACAATGGCAACTTCTTGAAGGAGGTTGAGCTGCTTGCCAAATTTGATCCAGTGATGAAACAACACATCAGCAGAGTCGAAAGTGGCCAATATCGTCACTCAAGTTACCTAGGAAACATCATTCAAAATGAGCTCATTGGGTCCATTAGTGGGAAGATCTTGGATGCCATTGTTGCAAATATAAAACAAGCTAAATATTGCTCACTCATTTTAGACTGCACTCCAGACATAAGCCACCAAGAACAGATGTCGATTATTATCAGAACTATTAAAATGGGTGAAGTACCAGAAATAAAAGAATACTTCTTGTGTTTTCTTGAGGCTTCAGAAAGTACAAGCCTGGGTTTATCAGTTCTGATTCTGAAGAGACTAGATAAACTGAATATTCACTGATGACTGCAGAGGACAGTCATATGACAACGGGGCGAACATGAAGGGCAAGAACTGTCGTGCACTCTATGTTCCATGTGGGGTTCACACTCTGAATCTTGTAGTGGCTGATGCAGCTAAAGCTTCCACAGATGCCATCAGCTTCTTTGGCAACGTACAAAAATTGTACAACCTTTGTGCAGCAGCTACCCAGCGATGGACAATCCTAAAGAAGTACGTCAACATAACACTCAAGTCTTGGAGTGAAACCAGGTGGGAGAGCCGGCTTAAGAGCATTAAGGATGTGCGATACCAGAGCCACAACATCAGAAAGGCCCTGTTGGAAGTCAGAAACAACGCCACAGATGCCATAGCCAGGACTGAAGCACAAGCACTTGCAGAGGAGGTAGGGTCTTATCGCTTTCAGATTTGCGCAGTAGTATGGTATGACATTCTTCATGCAGTTAACCATGTGAGCAAACTTCTGCAGTCTCCTACAATGCAATTTGATGTGGCAGTCAACTTCCTCACAAAAACAAAAGACTCACTCACCAGCTACAGAAACACAGGTTTTGTTGCAGCACAAGTCGTAGCTAGGGAGATATGTGAGGAAATGAATGTGGAGGCTGTGCTGAAGGAGAAAAAGCGCTTTGCTTACGAAGCTCCTGACGAACCATTTACAGAAGCCTTAAAGAGGCTGGAAGTCAATTTTTTCAATGTGGTGGTGGATTGTGCCATCGGGTCAATAAATGAGAGATTCAAAACATTAGATGATGTGAGGGACATATTTGGGGTTCTCCTAAACTTCACCACAATGAACAAGGAAGACTTGTCTTGCAAGTGTGAAAAGCTCTCTAAGATACTGAGGTCTGGAGCTGACTCTGACATTGATGGAAGAGAACTGGCCCTCGAAATTAAGAACTTGCCGACTTTTCCTTCACACAACATGACTGCATTGGAGTTTCTCTCCTTCATTCATCAGAAGCAACTGGAGGAACTACTGTATACCCCAATCTCTGGGTTGCACTAAGAATTGCCTGCACTCTACCTGTGACAGTAGCGTCAGCCGAGAGGAGCTTCTTTAAGATGAAGCTAATCAAGAACTACCTCAGATCATCAATGGGGCAGGATCGCCTCAGTGGCCTTGGCATCATAAGCATCAACCAAGACGTTGGCAGGGAGATTTCATATGATGATGTTATTGATGATTTCGCCCAGGAAAAATCTAGGAGGCAAAAATTTAAGATACAAACTATTCTGTATAACTGTTAGCTATTACACGATTGTATCGTAGAGTTAGTAATTGTTTGGTAGTTGATAATTGCATTATTTTTTTATACATAGTTCTGTCATTTATTCTAAATAATGTATAATCTAATTTTCAGGAATTTCATGAAGAGTATTTTTTCTGTTTGTCTTCTGAAAGTCCATATTTGTTGTTTTGGACATAAATGTTTCATTAAAATTGTTTCCTAATTGTTTTTTATTAACAGCCATTCTTTGTATGTGTGTGCTGAGGTGATGTAGTAAGGCATGAGTTGGTGGATGGAGGGGTGGGGCCTCAAATGGGTATACTGCTTAGGGCCCCCTAATGGCTAGAAACGGCCCTGTATAGAAGACGCAAATGGGTTGACAACTTGACATTAACACAGTGTTCAAGGAAAATATTTTCCTATTCAATAACCAAACACACTCATAAAAGTCGACAAAATGGGGAATTTATTGAGCAAATTGTCGATTTAACTACAAAATAAACAAAAAGAATGAAATGACTCAGCAAATATCTTCCTACGCATTTTTCTTGTTTAAAGAAAAGAAACAAGTTATTTTTAAAAAAGTTGGGATAAAAATATGCAAAATACCTAGATGAGTGCTCCTATAAAATTTCAATTCCGTTTCTAAATTTAAAAGGGAAACTTTTATGTTATTTGAAATTCATGTTCCTATTTTATCTTTTAGCCCACCTACGTTACACCAATAAAGCAGTTATTTATAATTATATCAGTTATCAGTTATATATATATATATATATATATATATATATATATATATATATATATATATATATATATATATATATATATATATATATATATATATACACATTCAACTGCAAAGAACACGCAGTATAAATAACGTAAAGAACGACGCTTGTATAGGAGATATTCCGCGCAAGATGAGAGAGAGAGAACGAAACAAATGAAAAAATGAGGTAACCACCCGGGAATCGAACCCGGGATCTTCCGATTGCCGGTTACCTCATTTTTTCATTTGTTTCGTTCTCTCTCTCTCATCTTGCGCGGAATATCTCCTATACAAGCGTCGTTCTTTACGTTAATTATACTGCGTGTTTGCAGTTAAATGTATATAATGTTACGGCATGCGGGAGGTGCCCCCTTGGGGCATTGGTTTCTGCGCGTATGTAGAAGAATTACGGCATTTGAATGAGTGAGGCCCATGGTGTAATGGTTATCATATCTGACCGGCAATCGGAAGATCCGGGTTCGATTCCCGAGTGGTTACCTCATTTTTTCATTTGTTTCGTTCTCTCTCTCTCATCTTGCGCGGAATATCTCCTATACAAGCGTCGTTCTTTACGTTAATTATACTGCGTGTTTGCAGTTATATATATATATATATATATATATATATATATATATATATATATATATATATATATAATAAACTGATAACTGATATATATATATATATATATATAAAAAACTGATAAGACTGATATATATATATATATATATATATACCACTGGGTAGCCTAGTGGTTAATCGTTCGATCTGAGGCAAGTCTACCTACGTATTGTGTTAGATTGACTTATCCAAATGAGATACAAAATGAGTCGGGAAAATTTAGAAGTGTTCGTTGTAAAGTTTCATCTATTCTCTTCGTTGCATTTGTAGTTAAAAGTCGTTTTAACTGCAACGGACCTTTTTAACCCTTCCTGATGCAGTTTATGTCTGATTGTGGGTAAATCAACTTTGACCCTGGTAGTTTTTGCTGCAGTTCTGCCGCAATGTAGTTACTGGATTTACGGCTGCCAATTACACTGTTCAATAAAGTTTTTCTCCTTTTGATAAATGTGGGTGGTTCTTGTGTTCCTTTTTACGCTGATTACGAAAATGAAAACAATTTTTTTTTCTATTACCCACCCACAGTTTTTGAGGGATTTGCAATTTAAAACCTTTTGAGATCGACATAGCATTCTTCAGTTTGCATCATAATACGAGAGGTATTGTTAGTCATTTATTTTGTATAAAATCTTTATATTATGCATATTATTATTTATACTTACATATTTATATATAATATGCAAATATTTATTTAAGTATACTATATATATATATATGTGTATATATGTATGTATATATATATATATATATATATATATATATATATATATATATATATATATATAATATTTAGGAGAAATCCAATGACAAGGAGAAATGTAAATGCCATGAAAAGTCTTCTTTAATGCAACGTTTCGAGCAATACGCTCATCTTCAGGCTGTTTAATAACAATGTGAAATTAAAATCAATATTGAATGAAAAACAAAACAGAAAATTTCTATAACCTATTCTTGAAGACAAATTTTAAAGACTGAGAAAAGAGGGTTAAATTCTAAGTTATACAGATTTACATATAAAAATTAAGAAGCTATTTTTAAATACATATAGTAAATGTGAAATTAATACACTGGAAAAATTAACAATAGTACACTGGAATAATGAAACTAACTACCTTACACTGCAGTTTCCGAGGCTAACTGAATTGAACAGAGGCAATACGGGAAAACAAGAGATGGCGAGGGCGATTGGGGAAGGGGGGATTATAAGGAATTGGGGAAGGAGGAGGGATCATAGCAAATTGAGGGGGACGGCAGCTGAGTCAACATTTAGACTCGGGGACAATGTTTTGATGAAAAGCGATTCCAAAATTCTTAGTGAGTTGGGACAAGTATTACAACCAAGAATTTTAAAATTGTCTAAAGTGACATCAATTTTACATTCTATGCTGTGTTCGCGAATCCTAGAAACTTCTTTAGTTTTTAAAATTTTACCTGTTCGGCCACTTATTCCCATATGCGAATAAAATCTAGCCCTGAGAGAGCGAACAGTGCTGCCAATGTAATTCCAAGGAGACACCTAGGGCAGGTAAATAAATATACAACACCGCTACGCAACGAGTCAGGGGTTCGATCTTCGCTGAGAAAAAGCTACCTAAAGACGTTTTATTAATAAATATGATGCGGAAATCAGTATGATAAAAAAATTTCTTAAACAATTTTGTAAATTTAAGCTTAAATTCCTTATTCAAAGGACCCATTTCAGGTACCAAGAAATATTTTATATCCTTCGGCACTGTAATACATGGAAGTTGAGGGCTATAAACACTATTTAAGAACGATCTAATTAGTTTGTCTACATATTGAACAGGAAAACTATTATTAGTAAAGTATGATCTTAGATTATTAAATTCATCATTAAGTAAGGTAAAACTAGAGGTCAAATTATATCCTCTGAACAGGAGAGTTTTAATACAAGACATCTTATAGTTGAAATCAGTAAAACTAAAAAAATTCATGCCCAAACCAGTGAAAGTGGGTTTCCTGTAAACTGATGTAGTAATAGAATCACCGTTTTTCGAAATTAAAAGATCTAAGAAGGGGAGGGAGCCATTTTGCTCAGTTTCCATTGTATACGTTATATTGGGGTGCAAAGAATTTAGGAAGTTAAAGAATTGTTGCGCTTGTACCGCATTATCAAAGACTGCTATCGAATCATCAACGAAGCGTCGATAGAAAATTGGCTTGAGATGAGTGGGAGATTGTCTAAAAATTACACTTTCTAAAGGAGTCATAAAAAAATCAGCTGCTAACGGTCCGACAGGTGATCCCATCCCTACTCCATCAATTTGTTGGTAAACCTTATTGTTGAAAGTGAAATAGCATTGTTTGAAGACCAATTCTAAAAGTTCCTTAAAATGAGACAATGAAAAACCATGAAAATTATCAACTGAGCTAAAAACCCTATCCAAAATAATGGCAATAGTTTCAGATACAGGTACATTTGTGAAAAGCGACTTTACATCAAAACTGACAAAAAACTTTTTTGAATCGAAGTTTTTACCAAGGAGGTCTTTTTGGAATTCAAACGAGTTATTTATAGTGTAAGCATTTTTCGCAAAGGGGGACAGGAGACGAACAACAAATTTTGCCAATTGAAAGGTGGGTAAGTTATACGAAGCTAAAATAGGACGGAGAGGTGTTCCAGCTTTATGGATTTTAGGCAGACAGTATAATTGAGCAAGATTAGCACCAGATGCGAACAACTGAGAGTAAGTATCATTTTTTATTATCTTTAAGGACTTTAGTCGTGACAGAAATCTATTAACCTGGTCTTCTAACCTTACAATGACTTTATTGACAGGTTCTAGAATTTGTTTGAATTTAGTAAGATCACTTAGGATTTCATTAGTTTTGTTTATGTAGTCCGATTTATTCAAAATAACCACTCCGTTACCCTTGCTGGTCTAGTCACAACAATCTCCTGGTTCTTTGCCAAATTCTTATATACACTGCAAATCACTCTTCCTAAATATGAAAGATTGAAATTTAAGATTTCTAAGTTATGAAAAAATTCTTGAGTTAAATTTGAGAACTGACATTTGAAATTATTGAATTCACCCACATGGGGAACATTTTTCAAGCCATTGAAAAATTTTTCAAGTAAAAAAAAAACGAAGGCTTATATATTTGAAACAACGGAAGCTTAATTGCAACCAAGTGACAGTAAAAACTTTTCCCGAGGGGAGAGTGTGTAACTAGAAAGATTCGAAATTACCTTATCTGAATTGAAAAAATTTGGTGAATTCATTCCCAAAGCCTTTAACTTACGTTCATGTGTTTCCAAGATGGTAGAGTGAAATTTTTCTAGTTCACGTTCGTCTCCTGTCCCCCTTTGCGAAAAATGCTTACACTATAAATAACTCGTTTGATTCCAAAAAGACCTCCTTGGTAAAAACTCGATTCAAAAAAGTTTTTTGTCAGTTTTGATGTAAAGTCGCTTTTCACAAATGTACCTGTATCTGAAACTATTGCCATTATTTGGATAGGGTTTTTAGCTCAGTTGATAATTTTCAATGGTTTTTCATTGTCTCATTTAAGGAACTTTTAGAATTGGTCTTCAAACAATGCTATTTCACTTTCAACAATAAGGTTTACCAACAAATTGATGGAGTAGGGATGGGATCACCTGTCGGACCGTTAGCAGCTGATTTTTTTATGACTCATTTAGAAAGTGTAATTTTTAGACAATCTCCCACTCATCTCAAGCCAATTTTCTATCGACGCTTCGTTGATGATTCGATAGCAGTCTTGATAATGCGGTACAAGCGCAACAATTCTTTAACTTCCTAAATTCTTTGCACCCCAATATAACGTATACAATGGAAACTGAGCAAAATGGCTCCCTCCCTTCTTAGATCTTTTAATTTCGAAAAACGGTATTCTATTACTACATCAGTTTACAGGAAACCCACTTTCACTGGTTTGGGCATGAATTTTTTTTAGTTTTACTGATTTCAACTATAAGATGTCTTGTATTAAAACTCTCCGTGTTCAGAGATATAATTTGACCTCTAGTTTTACCTTACTTAATGATGAATTTAATAATCTAAGATCATACTTTACTAATAATAGTTTTCCTGTTCAATATGTAGACAAACTAATTAGATCGTCTTAAATAGTGTTTATAGCCCTCAACTTCCATGTATTACAGTGCCGAAGGATATAAAATATTTCTTGGTACCTGAAATGGGTCCTTTGAATAAGGAATTTAAGCTTAAATTTACAAAATTGTTTAAGAAATTTTTTTATCATACTGATTTCCGCATCATATTTATTAATAAAACGTCTTTAGGTAGCTTTTTCTCAGCGAAGGATCGAACCCCTGACTCGTTGCGTAAGCGGTGTTGTATATTTATTTACCTGCCCTAGGTGTCTCCTTGGGAATTACATTGGCAGCACTGTTCGCTCTCTCAGGCTAGATTTTATTCGCATATGGGAATAAGGTGGCCGAACAGGTAAAATTTTAAAAACTAAAGAAGTTTCTAGGATTCGCGAACACAGCATAGAATGTAAAATTGATGTCACTTTAGACAATTTTAAAATTCTTGGTTGTATACTTGTCCCAACTCACTAAGAATTTTGGAATCGCTTTTCATCAAAACATTGTCCCCGAGTCTAAATGTTGACTCAGCTGCCGTCCCCCTCAATTTGCTATGATCCCTCCTCCTTCCCCAATTTCTTATAATCCCCCCTTCCCAATCGCCCTCGCCATCTCTTGTTTTCCCGTATTGCCTCTGTTCAATTCAGTTAGCCTCGGAAACTGCAGTGTAAGGTAGTTAGTTTCATTATTCCGTGTACTATTGTTAATTTTTCCAGTGTATTAATTTCACATTTACTATATGTATTTAAAAATAGCTTCTTAATTTTTATATGTAAATCTGTATAACTTAGAATTTAACCCTCTTTTCTCAGTCTTTAAAATTTGTCTTCAAGAATAGGTTATAGAAATTTTCTGTTTTGTTTTTCATTCAATATTGATTTTAATTTCACATTGTTATTAAACAGCCTGAAGATGAGCGTATTGCTCGAAACGTTGCATTAAAGAAGACTTTCATGGCATTTACATTTCTCCTTGTCATTGGATTTCTCTAAATATTAAATTGAAGCTCTGTAGAAGCAACCCCATGATTTATATATTAAGGTATGGACAAGATGGCCTCAGGGCTTATCGCCATGTTTGGAAGACTTCACGAAAGTTTCTCAAGTAAAAACTGGACTGTTATTTTCTGAAATGTGTCGGACCTGCAGGGTTTTTTCCGAAATTTGTTTACTTCAAACTCTACCGTGACAATCTATATGACTCTGAATTTTATCAATCGTCCCTGGAATATTTATTAAATAATGAAATTAATTATAAAATCAAAATATCAGATTCGCATAACAAGTCTCTTGGGGCATTATATAACTACTCTTAAAAATACCTTGTCGTTGTTGGACTGTTTATTAATAATTTCTCTTGTACAACGTGAACTAGAAAAATTTCACTCCACCATCTTGGAAACACATGAACGTAAGTTAAAGGCTTTGGGAATGAATTCACCAAATTTTTTCAATTCAGATAAGGTAATACGAATCTTTCTAGTTACACACTCTCCCCTCGGGAAAAGTTTTTACTGTCACTTGGTTTGCAATTTAAGCTTCCGTTGTTTCAAATATATAAGCCTTCGTTTTTTCTTTACTTTGAAAAATTTTTCAATGGCTTGAAAAATGTTCCCCATGTGGGTGAATTCAATAATTTCAAATGTCAGTTCTCAAATTTAACTCAAGAATTTTTTCATAAACTTAGAAATCTTAAATTTCAATCTTTCATATTTAGGAAGAGTGATTTGCAGTGTATTAAGAATTTGGCAAAGAACCAGGAGATTGTTGTGACTAGACCAGACAAGGGTAACGGAGTGGTTATTTTGAATAAATCGGACTACATAAACAAAACTAATGAAATCCTAAGTGATCTTACTAAATTCAAACAAAATTCTAGAACCTGTCAATAAAGTCATTGTAAGGTTAGAAGACCAGGTTAATAGATTTCTGTCACGACTAAAGTCCTTAAAGATATAAAAAATGATACTTACTCTCAGTTGTTCGCATCTGGTGCTAATCTTGCTCAATTATACTGTCTGCCTAAAATCCATAAAGCTGGAACACCTCTCCGTCCTATTTTAGCTTCGTATAACTTACCCACCTTTCAATTGGCAAAATTTGTTGTTCGTCTCCTGTCCCCCTTTGCGAAAAATGCTTACACTATAAATAACTCGTTTGAATTCCAAAAAGACCTCCTTGGTAAAAACTTCGATTCAAAAAAGTTTTTTGTCAGTTTTGATGTAAAGTCGCTTTTCACAAATGTACCTGTATCTGAAACTATTGCCATTATTTTGGATAGGGTTTTTAGCTCAGTTGATAATTTTCATGGTTTTTTCATTGTCTCATTTAAGGAACTTTTAGAATTGGTCTTCAAACAATGCTATTTCACTTTCAACAATAAGGTTTACCAACAAATTGATGGAGTAGGGATGGGATCACCTGTCGGACCGTTAGCAGCTGATTTTTTTATGACTCATTTAGAAAGTGTAATTTTTAGACAATCTCCCACTCATCTCAAGCCAATTTTCTATCGACGCTTCGTTGATGATTCGATAGCAGTCTTTGATAATGCGGTACAAGCGCAACAATTCTTTAACTTCCTAAATTCTTTGCACCCCAATATAACGTATACAATGGAAACTGAGCAAAATGGCTCCCTCCCCTTCTTAGATCTTTTAATTTCGAAAAACGGTGATTCTATTACTACATCAGTTTACAGGAAACCCACTTTCACTGGTTTGGGCATGAATTTTTTTTAGTTTTACTGATTTCAACTATAAGATGTCTTGTATTAAAACTCTCCTGTTCAGAGGATATAATTTGACCTCTAGTTTTACCTTACTTAATGATGAATTTAATAATCTAAGATCATACTTTACTAATAATAGTTTTCCTGTTCAATATGTAGACAAACTAATTAGATCGTTCTTAAATAGTGTTTATAGCCCTCAACTTCCATGTATTACAGTGCCGAAGGATATAAAATATTTCTTGGTACCTGAAATGGGTCCTTTGAATAAGGAATTTAAGCTTAAATTTACAAAATTGTTTAAGAATTTTTTTTATCATACTGATTTCCGCATCATATTTGTTAATAAAACGTCTTTAGGTAGCTTTTTCTCAGCGAAGGATCGAACCCCTGACTCGTTGCGTAGCGGTGTTGTTATTTATTACCTGCCTAGGTGTCTCCTTGGGAATTACATTGGCAGCACTGTTCGCTCTCTCAGGGCTAGATTTTATTCGCATATGGGAATAAGTGGCCGAACAGGTAAAATTTTAAAAACTAAAGAAGTTTCTAGGATTCGCGAACACAGCAGCATAGAATGTAAAATTGATGTCACTTTAGACAATTTTAAAATTCTTGGTTGTAATACTTGTCCCAACTCACTAAGAATTTTGGAATCGCTTTTCATCAAAACATTGTCCCCGAGTCTAAATGTTGACTCAGCTGCCGTCCCCCTCAATTTGCTATGATCCCTCCTCCTTCCCCAATTCCTTATAATCCCCCCTTCCCCAATCGCCCTCGCCATCTCTTGTTTTCCCGTATTGCCTCTGTTCAATTCAGTTAGCCTCGGAAACTGCAGTGTAAGGTAGTTAGTTTCATTATTCCAGTGTACTATTGTTAATTTTTCCAGTGTATTAATTTCACATTTACTATATGTATTTAAAAATAGCTTCTTAATTTTTATATGTAAATCTGTATAACTTAGAATTTAACCCTCTTTTCTCAGTCTTTAAAATTTGTCTTCATGAATAGGTTATAGAAATTTTCTGTTTTGTTTTTCATTCAATATTGATTTTAATTTCACATTGTTATTAAACAGCCTGAAGATGAGCGTATTGCTCGAAACGTTGCATTAAAGAAGACTTTTCATGGCATTTACATTTCTCCTTGTCATTGGATTTCTCCTAAATATTAAATTGAAGCTCTGTAGAAGCAACCCGCATGATTATATATATATATATATATATACACACACACACACACACACACACCAACACACATATCATAACATATATATATATATATATATATATATATATATATATATATATATATACGAACCATGCGACCTCTTTCACATTGTGACGATTTGCCAGAACCAAAACCACCAAAGCCATGGACTTTAGATGATAATTAATGAACCTGATGAGGAATCTCGTAATGAACCTAACCTTTGGACAGACAAGATGACATGAATACACAATTCCAACCACCTTCATCCGATGAACTTCATTTAATTTCTCAGTCAGAATTAAATGATCTTGTCAGAGAGGTGAATTTATCTAAGAATCAGGAAAGTGATATAATGTATTGTAATAATGTAAACGTTCTCATGGAGGCACTTGGTCGAGAGCACAATCCTAAGGAATGGAGGCTTTTCGTCGATTCATCAACGTTGAGTCTGTACTATTGCACAACGGTAATATCTCTCCTTCGGTTCCGATTGCACATAAAGTTGATATGAAGGAATCATATGACAATATGCAGACATGGCAGTAAATACTTTAGATGTATTTAAATAATAAGTATATTACTTGAAAATGAAAGTAACTAAATACTAAATAAAATACAGGTTTTCAGAAAGATTTAAATACTAAATACATTACTCCTAAAATGTATTTAAATACATTTCAAATACAATTTAGATACGTTTCAAAAAACACATAAAATCACTAACATCAGCTTAGAGTCAGATAAAATCGAGAAGTCGCAGAAGTAGACGCTGCAATTGTTTTGTGGCAAAGAAGACAAAGTCTTCACTTTACTACCATCTTTGGAAGTTATTCAGAAATATTTTCCATGAAAAAGTGGGTGCAGGTGTGATTCGCTATTTTTATTTTCACTTCCACCATGAACAACTTCTATTTTACCACTTTTTTCTACCACTTCCACTTGCTGTAGCCATGTTACAAATGTTGTCCTCGTCTAATATGATCAATAGGTTAAGGCTAATTGCACAGTTAGCGCTGAACTTTACACAACCACATATGACGATTAGTGTTGAAAACCGGTTTGTAGAAACCGGTTTTCAACCGGTTTGTAAAATTCCCCTAAAAATCGAAAACCGAAAGAAAAAACCGGTTTTATCGATTGATTTTTATTTGGCTCAAACTTGCGCGAACGTGCAGCTACGCGCTACAGCGCACAAAAAATAACTTCGAATACATTACCTATTAAGTTAAATTGTGACAAACTGGCAAATGCTCTTCAGTATAATTTTTGCCTATCTGGCAACTCGATCTTCAGTTTGTCTCATCATGTAGGCTGTAGTGTAGAGTCAGTCGACTAAAGCCCTATTCGCAGTATAAGACCCTTAATGCCCTTTGTTTCTTAAGATGTCATTTCCAAAATAGGGATAAAATCTAAATTAATTTATATATTTTTTCTTACACGAAGAGTCAATTTTCTGTTTTCTAGGTAAAAATTTTTTTTATTAAAAAATTTTATTTCAATGTTTTTTCCAAAATAAAGATAAATTTTATTTTTATTCTTTATAATTTTTTTACAAAAAGAAGTTTATTTCTTTCTAAGTATAGATGTTTTATTTTAAAAAATTATTTCAAATCTAAATTGTTTGAATAATGTATTATTTTGGCTAAAATAAAATATGTCAAAGTTGTCATTTTCTTATTCATATGCATACATATGATGCTGCATTTTTGCATTCTTTTGACCAAAAAATAGGCGATAAGCTATGCTTGTTAAGAGTTAAAGTCAGTACCTTTCAATTGTGGCTTTTAAAAATTACTATACTTTCCGGTCATAACCGGTTAAAACCGGTTTTCAAAAAACAGATCGGTTAAAAACGGGTTTGTAAAGTTTCGATTATTTTTCAACACTAATGACGATGCCTCAGGATAGACTGCCGGCTGCCGCACTGCAGTTGTGAGTCTGTGACAATCGCCACTAGAGCAGGCTGGAGGTTCCATTTTTCAGGGTGCTTCCAGAAAGTTCCAGCCTGCTGAGCCTGGAACTTTCTGGAAGCACAAGCACCTTGAAAAATGTTTTACTGTGTTCTGTGGTACCAGTTAAATACTGGGTGGTTAGTACTGTACATCCTCCCAAATTGAACAGTTCACAAAAAAGTATTTTAAAAATGTATTTAAAAACAGGTATTTACAAATACTAAATACTTTCGAAAGTATCTAAATATGTAATTAAATATACGTATGATAAACACTCCTGGCATATCTGCGGTGATCTGAAAGTGATAGAACTTCTCCTCGGCTTACAGTTAGGATACACAAAGTTCTCTTGTTAGAATAGAATAGAATAGAATAGAAAACCTTTATTAATAATGATAAAATAAATACATTTGTTCAATTTACAATGCATGAATAATTGTGAAGCTCGACTATTTATTTAATTTAATTTGGGCCTTACGCTTTAGGCTTTACTGGGCTCTTATTAAAAATAAGCAGCTAGTTGTTATTAATTATTAATAATAAATAGATAAATAAGTAAATAAGTATTATTAATAGTTAAAACATGTTTACAATATTAAACAATATTAATGGACAATATTAAATAACATTAGTGGACATTAATCCTAGATTTTTGTTAGTATGCCATTATTAATCGGGATTTCAACTTGGTTTTAAACAAATTTACATTCACAATATTTTTTATATCGGCATGCAAGTCATTCCATAGTTTCAATCCAATGAAATGGGTAGTTTTTGAGATGAAGACAATCTAAATTGAGGTATAACAAGCTTTGATCTATTTCTGGTCTGATACGAGTGGATTTCTTGATGAGTTACAAAATATCTATTTACCCATTGCAAATTAATGATTTTGTTCTTACACTTGTAAATAAAAATAAAATGTGCCAGTTTGGTTATATCGCTGAGCTTTAGTAGGTTTAGCTCTTTAAATAATGCACTAGTGAGATCAAGGAAATCAGCATCAGATAATAACCTTATTGCTCGTTTTTGGATGACAAAGATACCATTTAATGCGTTGTTAGCGGAGTTTCCCCAAACAAGGGTGCAGTATGTTATATAAGGAAGAACAAGAGTATGATAAAGAGTCAATAAAACTCGTTTAGGGACTACATTTCTAAGTTTAAACATTACTGTATAGCAACGCTCCTTGAAATCTCTTTCGCGATATAATTTACATGATCACTCCAGTGCAAATTCTTATCTATCATTACCTTACCTTATGAACCTTATGTTGTTTCGTGCGTTGGTCTCTCTTCACACGGAGGTCAAGGTGGTGGCCCCGCCTCTAGGTCTGGCTTGGTGGAGGAGCGAGTTGCTTTCTTGCACTCTCCACCGTACATAGCCAGGCACGCCCGGCTCATCTGGTACTGTCCTGAGCCAGGCATCTAGTCTTTTCTTGAAGACTTCAACTTTGACCCCCGTTACGTTTCTGAGGTCCTTAGGAAGCTGGTTGAAAAGTCTTGGACCCCTGACAACCAAGTTATTTTCTTTTAGAGTTGAGGAGGTCCCTTGTCGGGCCTTTAAATTTGGAAACACTACACATTCTGCCTTTCCTATTTTCCAGTGTTGTTCGAATGGTAATTGGGTTTAGTTTTAGGTTTGGTACCAGTTTTTCGATCACTTTCCATATGTAGATTATGGTGTACCTCTCTCTTCTTTCCAGGGAGTACAGATTTAGTTTACGTAGTCTTTCCCAGTAGTTGAGTTCTTTGCAGCCATCAATCTTGGCTGTGAAATGCCTTTGCGTTTCTTCTAGTTTATTAGTTTCTTCCTTTTTATATGGGGACGTCAAAACTGAGCAGTATTCAAGTTTTGGTATAATCAGTTTTTTAGCAGGGGAATCATTACTGTCCTGTCCCTTCTCTTGAACGTTCTTAATACCTGTCCGGCGACTCTTTTTGCTTTATTTATCGCTATCTGATTTTGTGTTTCGAATTTCGCATCATCTGTCATTATTATTCCGAAATCGATCGCTTTCGTGCTTCTCTGAATTTCCTGTCTATCTGGAGCATAATATGCAGTCTGTTTAAGTTCCTCTTTTCTACCATACCTCAAAGCTGAAATTTCTTGGTGTTAAATGACATGTTGTCTTCTGACCATTTGTATATTTTGTTCGTGTCCCTCCGCAAGGCCTCCACGTCATGTACATCGCTGATTTTTCTGCTGATCTTTGTATCGTCTGCAAAGGATGTTACTATACTGTTGCTGTTTACTCCGCTGTCTATGCCTGTTAGCATGATAATGAACAGGAGTTGGGCCAGTACTGTCCCTTGTGGTACTGAGCTGCGTACTTCCGATTCTGATGATGATATACCTTGAATTTTGACGACCTGCAGACGTTCTCTGAGGAAGTTGTAGATCCGTTTTCCCACTTTGCCTGTTATTCCCATATATTTAATTTTATGTGCTATTATACTATGGTCACATTTGTCGAAAGCTTTAGCATTACACTAAGAAATTTTGCTACAGTACACTCCTTTATGGCGATTTCATTAACAAAGTTCTCTTGTTAGAAAGAATAGAATAGAATAACCTTTATTAATAATGATAAAATAAATACATTTGTTCAATTTACAATGACATGAATAATTGTGAAGCTCGACCATTTATTTATTTATTTGGGCCTTATGCTTTAGGCTTTACTGGGCTCTTATTAAAAATAAGCCGCTAGTTGTTATTAATTATTAATAATAAATAGATAAATAAGTAAATAAGTATTATTAATAGTTAAAACATGTATTACAATATAAAGTGCTGAGTGGTCTCTTAATTTTGCAAAGTAAAGGATGGAACAATGAATTTTCAATAGTTGACCGTTAAAACCACATTATTTTAAAAGTCACAAAGAAAACAGGTTTCGATTATGTTAGAAATTACTTTATTAAGTATTCATCTATCAAATTACAGTTGGATTTCACTTCACAGATAACAGCAATACATTTTCACGAAAGGAAACTTTATTATAGTTAAATTGCTTCATAATTGAGAAAGGTCCAAACGAAAGTAAAATGTTAAAATAGAAGTATAATTGTAACGTTACATTTTCTCTCTTTAATTAAAAGTAAATAATGATATGAAACTTAAGTAAGTGTATGAAACTTTTCCACGTTATTTATATAAAACTTAATATTCTCTCTCTCTCTCTCTCTCTCTCTCTCTCTCTCTCTCTCTCCATGCTTTTCTTTACAAAACGTAAAGTGTATTAATTACATAGTGCTTGCAATGCAGCATATTATATATATATATATATATATATATATATATATATATATATATATATATATATATATATATATACACCTCTCCTTTCAACCTTTCAAAGGTTCGGCGCGATGATTCCTCATTTCACGAAGGTCAAGCTTGTCGCCCCCCTTCTCGAGTTGGCCTGGTGAAGTAGTGAGTAGGTTTCTTGTACTCTCCACCTCACATAGCCAGGTACGCCCGGCTCATCGGGGATTTTTCTGAGCCAGGCGTCTAATCTTCATTTGAAGATGTCCACTGCAACACCCCTCGTGTTCCTTAGGTCTTTGGGCAGCTGATTAAACAGTTTTGGTCCTCTCACAACAAAACTATTTTCTTTCAGGGTTAAGGATGTTCCCTGTCTCGCCTTAATTTGGGAAGACGACACAGTCTTCCTTTTCTACTTTCCACCGTTGCTGTTTGGGGAATTATAGGGTTAAGAGTAAGATTAGGGGCTAGTTTCTCCATTATTTTCCAAGTGTAAATAATGGTGTACCTCTCTCTTCTCCTTTCCAGTGAATCTAGGTTTAGTTCCTGTAAACTTTCTCAGTAATTTAGTTCTTTGCACCCATTGATCTTGGCTGTGAAGCTTCTCTGAGTTCCTGCTAGTTGTCTAATGTCTTCTTTTTTATATGGGGATGTTAGAACTCAGCAGTATACCAATTTGGGTATAATCAGTGTTTTCAGTAGAGGAATCATTACATTCCTATCCCTTCGTTTAAAGGTCCTCAATATCTGCCCCATTATTCTCTTTGCTCTGTTTACTGCTATCTTATTTTATGTTTCAAATTTCGCATCATCAGTCATTACAACTCCTAAATCTTTTGCTCTAGAATTTCTCTTAATTTCCTGTCCATTTGGGGTATAATATTCCATGGATTTTAGGTCTTCTCTTTTTCCGTACCGTAACAGCTGAAATTTCTCAGCGTTAAACTTCATATTGTTGTTTTCCGTCCACTTGTAAATTCTGTTCATGACGGTTTGTAGAGATCCTATATCTTCTGGGTTTCTTATTTTTCTACTGTTTTGTTTCATCAGCAAAGGATGTTACTGTGCTGCCTCTGGTAACGTGCTCATCTATGTCAGTTATCATGATTATGAAGAGTAGTGGAACTAATACTGTTCCTTGTGGTACTCAGCTGAGGACCTCTGATTCTGATGAAGATACTCCTTGTACTGTAACGATTTGCCGCCGCTCACTAAGAAATTATATATACATTTCCCTAGTTTTCCTGTTATTCCCATATATTTCAGTTTATGTATTATAATTCCATGGTCACACTTGTCGAACGCTTTGGCAAAGTCTGTGCATATTACATCATAGTTTTCATTACTTTCAAGTGCATCAATAATGTTGTAGTGTTCCAATAGTTACGATAGGCGTGATCTGCCTGACCGAAACCCATGTTGGTTATCATTGAAGTTTTTCTGAATTTCCAAAAAGTCATAGATTTTCTGTCTAACTATTCTTTCAAATATTTTAGTGAGATGAGGTGTAAGCGACACACTGACCTACAGTTTTTGGCCTCGGATCGATCTCCTTTATAAACTGGGACTATGTTCGCGCTCTTCAGGATGCCCAGTATTTCTCCCGTGTCTTGTGATCGTCTCCATATCCAATATAGGGGGTCAGCGATTGTATTCTTGCAGTTTTTGATCAGTGTGGCATTCCATTTATCTGGTCTTGCCGCTGAGCGTGTTTTTAGTTTCCCTATAGTTTGTGTAATATCATCTGTTGTAAAGTCGAAGACCGTTATATTTTCCCCTTATAGTTCTTCTTCAAAGAACGCGTTTCTATCGCATATCAGTTTGTCAGTTTTTGGGATACTGAAAGATGACTCGTATAGAGCTCTTAATATTTCAGATACTTCTGTTAGATCATCAGATAAAGCACTGTTGTCGTTTTGCGAAGGTCCTATAGTCGCATGGTTTTTCGACTTTCTTTTTGCAAAATTATAGAAGTACTTTGAGTTAACCTTTATCGTTTCTATGGCGTCGTCTTTTTTATGTATGCTTCTCAATTAGTTCCGGTGTGACGTCATCGATATTCTGCAGTTTATCATTTAATATTTTTCTGATGTTGTTATCTTTACACTGACTTAATTTTGCAGTGACTCTTTTTCTCTTTCGGAACAATGACCGCTTTTGTCTCTCGAACCTGCTTCTCTTTCCTCTTTGTTGTATTTTTGGGACGTCTTTCTACAATTTCTAACGTCTTCTCCTCTAAAGTCATTAGCATCTCCCTCCGTTGTCTTGGCCTCGAAAATGGTTTTCCAATCTATTACTTCCATGCTGGATGCAACATCTTCCCAGTTTATAGCTTTGGAGTGAAAATTAAAAATTTCCAATTTGCTTCTTTCTGTTGTTCGTGTTCCTTCCTTTCCTGTTGCTTTTATATTAGTTGTTATTTCAATGATGTTGTAGTCCGATATTATATTTGGGGATAATTCTACATTATTAATTAGGTTGCTGTTATTTGTGAATGCCAAATCTTGCCAGTTATTTTTTCTTGTGTTTTCTGTTATTTCTTGTGTTAACATAAATTGACCAGCTAGAGCTATGGTAGTAGCATTTTTACCTGCTCCTGGTCTTCCTGTGTGCCCCCCTTGTCCTGTTTGCTACATATATTTTCTCCTATCATTTTATAAAGGGTGATCCAGAGAAATGGGACCCAAAAGAAACCCCTGTAACTCTTAAAGTATAAGTCCTTTTATAAAATCATACGCATCATTCGAAAGAGGATAGTTACAAGTTTGTACAGGATTGTATAGGTTTTGACAATACAAGACAAGATAAGATACAAAACAAAATAAAAGTGTTAGTTAAAACTATCCCTTCAAGATGACTGCATGGACTGTGGAACAGCTGCGTTTCATAACTGAGCAATATTATGAGCATGGAAGAAGTGTAGTTTCAGCTCAAAGATCTTTCAAGACAAATTTTCAGATGTCAAAATCACCTTCTAAGAAAGTAATCCGTCGGTGTGTCAGAAATTTTTCCCTAACTGGCAGCATTAGAAAAAGAAAACCAACTGGAAGAGTGCGCACAGCAAGGATAGACGAGATCATTAACAGAACTCATGAAATTGTACAGGATAATCCTAACATAAGCATCAGACGTGCTTCTCAGCTGTTAGGAGTTGGATATGGAACAACACACCGTATATTCAAGCAAAATTTAATGCTCTTTCCATATAAAATTCAAACAGTGCAACAACTAAACGATGGAGATTTCGCACGAAGACGACAATTCTGTCAATGGATCCAACAGAAGGTAAATGACACCACCAATTTTCTAGCAACTTTGATTATGTCAGACGAAGCCCATTTTCACTTGAATAGAACTGTAAACAAACAAAATTGTCGTTTCTGGGCAACAGAAAATCCATTGAATATTACCGAAGTCCCGTTGCATAGTCAGCGTGTAACTGTTTGGTGTGGTTTTACTGCATCTCAGATCATAGGGCCGTACTTTTTCGAGGATTCCACCGGAAACACGGTCACTGTAAATGGTGATCGCTACGAAAAAATGTTGACCGATTTCCTTATTCCTAAATTAAGAGATCTTTGTCTAGAAAACCACTGGTTCCAACAAGACGGAGCAACCTGCCATACCACGAGGAACTGCATGGCAGTTTTGCGTCAAACGTTTCCAGGCGAGTTAATCTCAAGATTTGGAGACGTTGAATGGCCCGCAAGGTCTCCGGATTTTTCTCCCTTAGATTATTATCTCTGGGGATATTTAAAGAGTAGGGTCTACAGAAATAACCCAACGACCTTGCAAGAATTGAAGGCCGCCATCACAAATGAGATACAGGCCATACCACCGCACACTCTTGCAAAAGTGATGCAGAACTTACAAGCGAGAACACTGGAATGCTTGGCAACTAATGGAGCACATTTGAAAGGAGTCATTTTTAAAAAATAAATATTTCATAATAAACTTGTAACTCTACTCTTTCGAATGATATATAGTTTTTATGAAAGGAATTAAATATTAAGAATATTTGGCTCTTTTTTATGGGTCCCATTTATCTGGATCACCTAGTATTTCATGAATGGGAAATTAAAATCACCACAGATCTTTGTTCTGGTTGGAGAGTGTAGATCTTTTACCCAGTTTCTTACCTCTTTAACGGAGTCTGAGATTTTTTAGTTTGGCGTGTTCGGGGGTCTGTACATTACAATTAGTAATATATTTAATTTTTCAACTTTTTGATGCTACACATTCTACGTAGCTGTTTGAGGTACTTATAGTCATTTCTGCCATATGCCTTTCGCATGTGTAATTAGCACATCCTCCTTTACGTCTCACTGTTCTGTTGGCTCGGAAGATGTTATAGTTGTCAATTTGTATTTCTTTTTTGTCAACACAGGACTCACAGTTTTCACTATTCGCCTGGCAGTCCTTTAGATGAGTTTCCGTGACGCTTGCAAAATCTGCTCTGGCTTCTTGCATGAGTCCTTTCAGGTATAAAACTTTGTCGGGGAATGATTTGATTTAAGGCCCTGAATGTTGGCTTGGATTATTTTTATGCTTTCTCTATCGTTTTCGCATACAGGTAGTTCCGATTCGTTTTCCAATGGTGGTGCCGGTTTCGTTGCCTTGTGGTCCTCCGAGAATTTGCCTCTTTTTATCTTTGTCTCTACTTGTTGTCCCGATAACGCATGAAGTGTCTTTGTGCGTGCCTTCTGTCCGGCTCTCGGATTCCTATATTTGTCAGCTGACTTTGTATTTGCTGGGTAGTATAAAAAATTGGTACCCTTCTTTGATGTTCGTTTTTCCTGTTCACCCGTTGCGTTCCTTTGAGGGTGGTGGTAACGGCATTTTTGTCCGTATTTGCACCTCCCATATCTTGCATAGTTGTTGCAGACCGTAAGATGGTGGAACTGGCACTTTTTATCAAATTTGCAATATCCACTTGTGTAATGTGTGTTACATAATGTGGAATGTGCATAGATGCATTGCCCATCCCGATATCTGCAGTTCCCTTTTGCGTGGTATTTACATACGGTATTTTCAACGCTTCTACTTTTCGTTTTCTTATTATTTTCAAATTTCTTAATTTTGGTATTATCATTAATTTTCTTTGGCTGTTTTTTTCCTACGTTTTTAGTTATTATCTTTTTATCATTTCGCTCGTTGAACAGTCTTACTACCTCGCAACTTTTACTTATATCTTTTGTTCCATCTATGTCTTCATTCCGCATTATATTGTTCTTATTGTTATTCGTTATTATATTGTTATTCGTTATTATACTGTTATTCGTTATTTCGTCCTCTCTCTCATCCACCCGGTTTTTCGTTGGGACTTTTCCGGACTCTTGTGTCCCCATTATTTAATTCTTTTTTGTAACACTCGAGTCTGCTCTCTCCATTTCTTTAAATACCGCGAAGTAGTTTACCGTCTGTGTACATGCGCCACATAGAAATTTGATCCTCACGATCTGTTTCGCATTCGAGACAAGTTATTTCCCTATCATCCCAATTCATGCAGATAAAGTCTTGCAGTTTTTGACAGAAATCGAATTGTATTGCAGCTTTTTCAGTTGTTTCCAGATTACATAAGTTGCAGATTAAGTGAGGATTTGGACCCATAGCCATGCTATTCATTAATTAGCGTAAAAAGAAATACCCATACAAAATTATTTATTTATTTTTTCCTTTCTTTCTATTTTCTTTCCTTTCGATGGTCAAGGGTTTTCTGACCTTTGCGTTTTATGACCTTTTACCTGCCTTGTTTCAAAATTTCTCGAATGCTAATCGTATTACGTTTTAAGTATATACGATATACAAATAGTTTATTCCCTTCTTATTTGGGTGTTAATACAGAGAGAGAGACAGCACGTCCATTCCCCACAAGGTACAAGCAAAATATATTGAAATGAGAATTACCCAAATGAAACTCAATTCAACTTAGGCTTTAATCTACTAAAACTTCTACTGACATCTACTGAATAACTGCAAAATAACAAACATAAAAATTACTTAGTACCATTATACTAAACAGATTCAACTATATGAATTGCTTTAAGATTAAGTTTAGCGATAGTTAACTTAGAAAGTTAACTTAGTAATTTAAGGCAAAGATAAGTTACTAATTTATATACACCTCTTTAAATTACAATACGTACCGAGAAGACAACTATTATTAAAGGTTGCTTTTATCCAAGACCATTATCCATGATTGACTCTGATATATTATTTATGTTTTCTTTATTATCTTTTATCAATCTTTACATTATATAGTATTTTATGGAATACCTATACCTGGAGAAAATATAATACTATAGTAACATATAAGGTACACAAAATAATAATGCTATATACAAAAATTATAACATATATATATATATATTTTATGCAGGAAGGAGCGGCCAAAGGAAAAATCCGGCAAAAACGCCCTCCCTCCAACTATAGAGGAAGAAGAGAGCTAAAATCAAGGCCCAAGGTTTTCGAGATGCTCGGACACTGCATTTGAAAGATTGGAGGACAGTAGGAAAGATGGCTTGAAGAAGATTGTTCCAGAGTTAACCAATTGAGTAAATGAAAGATTGAAAATACCGACTAACCCTTGCATTAGAGAATTGGACAGAAAAGGAATAAGAATGTGTCGAAAGTTGGGTACTGCGTGCTCTCCTTAAAGGAGGAGGCATGCAGTTAGAGAGTTCAGAAGAGCAGTGTCCGTTATAATAGCGATAGTAAAGAGAGAGTGAGGTAACATTGCGGCGAAGAGAGAGAGAGATTGAAGACAGTTAGTAAGAGGCGGGGAATTGATGAGACGGAAAGACTTTAATTCTACCCGGTCAAGTAGAGCTGTGTGGGTTGAGACATCCCACATATGAGAAGCGTATTCCATACAAGGCGGAACAAGACCCCCGTACAGAGACAGCAACTGAGTTGGGAGTGAAAAAATCGCGGAGGCGGTACAGCACACCTTACCTCTTAGAAGATGTTTTAGGAAGGGTTTATATGTGGTATTCCAGCAAAGATCACGAGAAAGGAAAAAACCAAGATTGTTAAGAGAAGAGGAAGGATTAAGTTGTGTATTGTTGAAGATAAGGGAATAGCCGTGTGGAGGATTGTGACGAGAAGACAAATGAAGGAACTCAGGTTTTGAGGCATTAAAAGCAACAAGGTTTTCTCTGCCCCAATCAGATAGAGTAGAAAGATCAAAGGTCAGGTGCACCACAGACGTCCTACCTACGCAAAACATGCAGTGATTATTGAGAGGAGAGGGATGCTTTGTGAAGAGGGTGGAGAAGTGAAGAGTGGAATCATCGGCATAGGAGTGGAGAGGACAGGAAGTGGGACTTAAGAGATCATTGATAAATAAAAGGAAAAGTGTGGGTAATACTATTTTAGGAGAAGAACAGTGGCCATCTACAACCGCAGCTGCAGAACGGCCAGAAAGGAAATTAAAGATGAAGGCAGAGATAGAAGGATAGAAACCGAAGGAGAGCACTTCGGAAATTAAGGATTTGTGCCAGACTCTATCAAAAGTTTTTGATTTGTCTAGCACAATAGTAAAGGTTTCACTGAAATTCCAAAAGGGGGATGACCAAATGTCAGAGAGACATGCAAGATGATCACCAGTAGAGCGTCCCTTGCGGAACCAACACTGACGATCTGAAACAAGATGGTCAGAAGAAATGTGTTTAAGTATCTTCCGATTAAGGATCGATTCAAAAACTTTAGAAAGACAAGAAATCAAAGCAATTTGACGATAGTTGGAGGGTTGAGAGCGCTCACCCTTCTTTGAGACAGACTGAATAAAAGCGAACTTTCAGGAGGAAGGAAAAATACTGGATGAAAGACAAAGTGTCAGTACAGAAGCACAGTTCTTGAGAACAACAGGAGGAACACTCTCAGGACCGTACGCCTTCCTATAGTTGAACCCAGATGGGCCAGAAAAACTATTTTTGGAAGAGATTCTAATTTCAGACATAAATGAGGAGGGAAAGAAGAAATAATGTTGTTGAAAAGGTTCTTGTCTAGATGTCAGAAAGAGCGAGAAGAATTAGAACTGGATAGGTTTTCACATTTTTATCTGATGGAGGAATTTTTGGCCAGCAGAAGAACAGATTTTTGCACGATTCCGGGTAGAAATATAAACTGAGTGAGAGTTAGATGTTGGATGGTGACGGTACCGTCTGAAAGCCCCCTCTCTGTTGCTGATAATACTGGAGCAAGCAAAGTTAAAACAAGGTTTTTTGGTGTTAGTAGTAGGAATGGAATATGGAATGTACGCGTCCATGCCCGAGAGAATCGACTGCGTGACGCCCTCAGCGCACCCGGAGGGGTGTCGGCCACGGAAGCAGCAATCATTCCATGGTAAATCAGAGAAGTATTGCCTAAGGGCCTCCCAATCAGCAGCGCCAAAGTACAAAAGTACCTCTTGGGAGAATCTAAAGGCCGAACTGGAGCGATATGACAGGAAACAGAGTAAAAAGAAGGATGAGTGGTGAGAAATAAATCCAGAATGTCGGATCGGGGACGAGCGGGGGTACGAGTTGGGTGCTGTACAATCTGCTGTAGGTCATTCAGGATAGAAAAGTTGTAAGCTAGTTCACCAGAGATGTCATTGAAATAATCCTAAAATGGAAATTTCAGCAAAAGGAGAGTGGGATAGAATGTATTCTACTTTGGAAGTAAGGTAGTCAGTTTTGGATAGTCAGTAGAATTAGGTGAAAGGTAGACAGCGGAGATAAATTTGATTTGAGATTGGCAATTAAGCTATAGCCAGAGGGTGTAGAATTTGGAGGATTCATGTTCGGGAATATATATATATATATTGTAGTAATTATGCCTTTTTAACCTTCTTTATCTTGCTTTTTGTACTATTTTCTCTTTCTTTATTCCATTTCTCTTCTATCATTAATCATTCTCTTTACACTTTTTTCACTCGCTTTTGGTGTACTTTATAAATGCGGGTAGCATGACCGAGTTGAGGCGCCGTTATAATTTGAACCGGGCATGGGAGACCGGGGAGTTTAATTATACTGTGATTAACATTTCACTAACTTTATTTATACCGAAACCACTTTTAGTTTAACGGGGTAATGCGAGGGGGGAATTTAACGTTAACATTTTAGTCGGAGAGAAAGACAAAAGAATATTCTAAATTTACAATTACATCTTAACACGCAAAAACACCAAGTTACTAAGCTCAAGGCCGCCCGATGACTGCCCTTTTTTGGGCATTTCTCTCTCTTGTCCCGCTTGGGCTGATTCTTAATGTTGCCAATTCATATTTTATAATTTTAACACAACCACCCCTCATTTCTTATTTAATAAAACTTAATTGAACATTATTAAATTTATAAACAAACATTTAATTCTTAATTAGACATTACTACACTCGCATCACCCCCTTGAAAATAAGTTTTACACTAGGAAAATTTATTAATATTGTTTAACAAATTTATTTATTTATTCAACAAAGTTATTTATTTTGCAGTTTTTTCTTTAATAAATTCAAAGTTGAGATAGACAAGAAATCATTAGAATGACAAATTCCACACATTAGATATTTTGTATCATTTCATAAAAATCGAAAACAAAAACTATAATATTGACAACATTTGCATAAAATAACATTTCACACTAATCATCAAATTTACAACCTGTAACGAAGCTGTAACGTTAAAAAATAACGGACAATTTTCTTAACATTGGTTACAACAAATTCCAAGTTCACAATCTATTCCAGCGATTTCTCATCAAGATCGCTTTACATTCGAAACAATTATTCCTATAGTTATACAGTTACTATCAGGGCAACATAGAAAGAACGAGAAAACGTTTATATAAAATACTGACCAGAGCGCACATACTATTTCACGAAACAAAACAAATATGGGCAATAATCACACCCTTTCACTTATAATTTCATTACATAACAATCAGTACAATAATAGCTGGACGTTGTTTAGATCACAATCCGCACAGTTGACAACGGACTTCTTCAATTTTCAATGGGAGCTCTCCTGCTCACTTCGCTAGAATGCAAGGGATTGTATCACCATGCAACAGGTCAGCACGCTTGAGGTTGGTTGCGCTCTCTCTCCAAATGGCGAAAAAAAACCAAGAGAGACGTCCAATTCTAAGAGGATCAGGGAGGGGGGGAGATATACTGAAAGTGGAACCACGCACCGGAATTAGACGGAATTTGCAATTCTAGAAGTCGACGAATCAACTCGCCTGTCTCATCTCGACTTTTGTCGGTAAACGCTGCTCTTCCTACGTCCAGCTGAAAGACTCCCTTACTGGCAATAATCAAACGATCACTTCGCCGTAGGCGGTTTCGCAACGAACCAACTGTATGTCTGTATAGACAGTAAAGCCTTAGACACTCGTTCAAACTCTCGTGGTTTGCCTACCGAGTGCTAAAACACATATTTAGCGAAGCATCGAGCAGCGTGACCAGCTACTGCCCAAAAAATACCAGTAGACTATCTTCGACCAAAACTGTCCTGTGCCAAGTCCCTGAGCATTCGGTTTCTCTTCTCTTCTCTCTCATCGGTGATCGATCACCTATCGGGTTAACTAAACTTAATGGATGGAATTTGAATTCAACTTAGCTGCCTCCAAATCGAACCCCTTGAAATTTTAACCAAAAAATTATCAAAGTTTATACTGCTACTGATTATCACTTCATATTAATTTACCAAATTTTCTTGACAGTTCACTTCGAAACAATAACTATAATTTGCTGTGGCCAAATTCACGGAAAAAAAATGACAAATCTCAAAATTTCGCAAAAATTTAATCACTCCTAGCTACCAATAAGATCACTTATGGCAGTTACATCGGAGAAGATAAAAAAATCATGAAACGCAACGAAACAAAACTGTACAGTAGAAATATAAAAGCGCCCATACATAGTATCCGTTATTATAATTTACCAAATATTATTATCCAAACTACCTTCAGAAATTACATCGATACATTTAAATACAAAAGACAAAAATGAAACCCAGAAACTTCATGTCATCAATTCTCTGAAAATCACGAACCCTCTTACACTTTGGGGGAAACACAAATAGATACCACAAAAACGTTACTGGTCATTTAAAAGGCTCCATCTCCGGTTAACACTCTAGCTACAGTTTCAACTGCATGAGTAACCCCAACTGAAGTTTAAAAAATAACGATTTTCCAAAACAATCATTAAATATAAAAAAAATTAAATACTAATACCGAAAAGTTACTTTAATACATTAATTCCAACTTGAAACACTAAATTTCATAGGAAGAAAACTTGTAATTCACAAATTACATTTGAGAGACAACAACTCTCTCCTTCAACACAAAACCCAGTATGGTTTGTAAATCACAAGAATTCCAGGGATTTATCGTTTCCAAGTGAAACTAATACAAATTTACATCGTCATTCTAATTAAGAACAGATATTATGAACAAAAAAATACACACACAACCTACTATGTAAACAAAAAAATTAAAACAAACCATTTCATAATGAAGTGTGTTCGCTTTGTTTGTAAGCGAGCCTCTATAAAAATATTCCTAACCGAACAAACTGCATTTACATCCGGACCTAATTTTGTAATATTCTCTATGCAAACGCGCGAACGTAAAAGAAATTCATTTTTAATACCCAAAATAAAACGTTAAACAAATAAAACACTCCCTAACACAATAAAATCTAATTTCAGAATAAAAAATTTAAACAGCCTAAGTATACAAAACTTCACTCGGAATTTGTCTTGAAAATGAAAGAAAGAAAAAATATAGACAACAATAATCAGCCCACCTATAAAAATATAAATATTAATGAATATATAAAAAAAAAGTCAAAAAACAGAAATTAACTTATCAAAAGAATTTACGAAAACAATTTCTCTATTTCAATTAAACACATTTTTATCTTTTTATAACAAATTTAGCTTCCTTGTGGTCTCACACAATTTATATACGGCAAACATATAATCTTACAGCGTCCGAATTTGACCCAGTGTCTTTAACGATTATTTTTCGACTTTCAACCTTAAAATTATAAAGCGAACTTTTGGATATTAATGTAGTATTTTCATATAGCAATATTGTGAAAAATATCATAGTAAAAAATAGCCCTACCAATAATTCAGGCATTATCTATAAAATTGGTTGTAAACAATGTGATTCCATTTACATAGTTCAGACGGGAAAGGATTTGCACACACGTATAAAACAGCATCAATATTCCGTTAGAACAGGACAGTTGTCCAGTGCTCTTTTTGTCCATTTGTCAGAGTTATCCCACTGTATTGGTTGGAATAATGCTTCAGTTTTATTCCACTCTAGCAACATTGTTAATAGAAATATTCTTGAGTCTGCCATTATCCAACTTTCAAATAACTTCAACATAAGCAAAGGTCTTTTTCAACTCGATCCTGTTGTTTTGAATTCCTTCAAAACAGATTTAGATAAGAAGGGTAGAACACTAAATCTTTGGTAAACTGTATGCTACTTTATTAACTTTAATTTTCATTTTATTTTATATACATCGAAACTTGACCATAAAAGGCAGAGTGTTAAAACCCGGGCAGATTTCCAGTATAAATTCGTATTTTTATAATTCATTTGATCTTGTGCTAAAAATCGATATTTTTCCTTACAAATCTGTATGCCTTTCTGATAATCCCTTAATAATTTTTAATTTTTATTTTTACTTCTCCGTTTATTGCATATATATATATATATATATATATATATATATATATATATAGATATGTATGTGTATATATATATATATATATATATATATATATATATATATATATATATATGTATGTATGTATGTATGTTATTTATTATTTTTTTTCTTTCTCTAACCTATATATAGGATGTAACCCTTTTATGTACTTCAGTGTTCCTGAGGATGTCATTAGACGAAAGCGCTTGAGCACCAGTTTTGTGTTTCCTTTCCTTCGTGGTTTTATTCATCATATATAAATATATTATATATAGGAAGTAAGTAAGTATATATATATAGAGGAAGTAAGTATATATATATATTATAATATATATATATATATCATTATGCGCCTCGGTGGTGTAGTCGTTAGCCTCGCTGACTACGAATCCATCGGCCCCGGAATCGAGATCCGGTGACTTTATTTCTTCCACACAATAAAGAAAGTGGTTGGTAGATAAATGAGTACCCTGGGTTGCCTTGTGGTTAAAACGCTGGGCTGCTGGCGGGTCGTGGTTCGGATTCCACGTTAAACTGTAGGTCCAAGGTGGCGTGTAAAGCTTGACCTTCGTCACAGTGAACAATTCGGGCTGAAGCTAACCAAAGGTACTAAAGGTGTATATATATATATATATATATATATAAGGTTTGTTTAAAAAGACTGATGCGATTATAGACTGAATATAGTACTTACAGGGTTTTGGGCTTAATCTTCCTCAAAATACGCTCCTTCTGAAGCCACACACTTTGCCCAACGATCCTGCCACTATTGTAAAAAATTTTCGAAAGCACTTTTCGTAATGGCCAAAAGCTGCTCCGTCGAATATCTTTTAATGGTCTCAACATCATCGAATCTGTCTTTTCAGGGTTTGTTTGAACTTCGGAAACAAAAAAATAGTCGCATGGAGCCAAATCCGGAGAATATGGATGCTGCTGTACTTGGGGGATAGCGGTTTTGGACAAAAATTGTTGGACAAGTTGCGACGAGTGAGATGGCGCGTTATCGTGATGAAGCATCCAGTCTCCGAACTCTCACTTCAGCAGCCGTTTCCTCCGAACTGCTTCACGTAGACGTAACTTCAATGTAAAATTCCTTGTTGATTGTTTGTCCCTGTGGAGCATATTCATGGTGTACACCACCTTCACAGTCAACGAAAACTCGGTACTCTACAACATCGTAAGAAATCGCCCCTAAACAAATCACGTTTAACTCTATCGGCTTACCACAGTGGACTGACGCTACATGATGAAGTGCAACCCTACCAATTAACTTGTATGGACATGCAGACATATTTAGCACAGTCACAACTCCAAGCGTGACCTTGTTCTAAAAATAAATACCCTGTCCGGATACTTTTTGAACAGACTTTGCATATATATATATATATATATATATATATATATATATATATACTAAGTAAAATCCTCAAAAGTTAAAAGATAAAAGCACTAAAACTCGCCAAACTTTTCCGAAAGAACTTACTTTCTTCATTCAGGCGGCAAGTCTAAAATTGACAGTAAAAGTAAAAATTTAAAAGATAAATGTTAAAAAGTCATGCTTCGGGCACTTTAAACCGCAATAAAAATTTTCGAAAAGTGAGAGATTTTAAAAGCTAAAAGTTGGTCATAAGATCGGATGAGAAAGTTTCATGTTTTATATTAAAATTATCGGTATTTTTTATAATATACGATTCAACGAGTTTTCGTTGCATACTATATGCAAACTATGCATATAGTATGCACATATCTTACTATAGTATTTTTTTATGTAGGAATACTCGTGATGCCAAGGCAAATGCCCGCAAAAGCGCCCACCCCCCTTAATAGAAGAAGAAGAGAGCCAAAATCAAGGTTCGGGGTTTTTGAGATGCCTAGACACTCTGCGTTTGAAAGATAGGAGGTCATAGAGAGAAGATGGAGTGAGGAAGGTTGTTCCAGAGTTGATCGGTTGAGTAGATGAAAGATTGAAAATACCGATTAACACTTGCGTTACATAGTTGGACAGAAAAGGAATGAGAAAGTGTAAAAAGTCTGGTGCTGCGTGCTCTCCTTAAAGGAGGAGGCATGCAATTAGAGAGTTCAGAAGAGCAATGTCCGTTATAATAGCAACAGTAAAGAGAGAGTAAGGCAATATTACGGCGAAGAGAGAGAGATTGAAGACAATCAGTCAAACGCGGGGAATTGATGAGACAAAAAGCCCTTGATTCCACCCGGTCAAGTACGGCTGCGTCGGTTGAGCCACCCGACACATAAGAAGCATACTCCATACAGGGACGAACAAGACCCCTGTACAGAGACAGCAACTGAGCGGGGGTGTATATGTGTATATGTGTGTATGAGTGTATATGTTATGTTTCCAGTAAAGATCACGAGAAAAGAAAGCGCCAAGAATGTTAAGAGTAGAAGAAGGATTGAGTTGTGTGTTGTTGAAGGTAAGGGGATAGTCGTGTGGAAGATTGTGACGAGTAGACAGATGAAGGAACTGAGTTTTTGAGGCACTGAAAGCCACAAAGTTTTTTCTGTCCCAATCAGATATAGCAGAAAGATCAGAGGTCAGGTGTCTCATAGCCGTCTTACGCGAATCATGAACTGACTGCTGTGAAGGACGCTTTGTGAAGTGGGTGGAGAAGTGAAAAGTGGAATCATCGGCATCGGAGTGGATAGGACAGGAAGTGCGAATTAAAAGATCATTAATAAATAAAAGGAAAAGCGTGGGTAACAGGACAAAATCCTGCCGAACACCAATGTTAATAGCTTTTGGAGAAGAACAGTGGTCATCTACAACTGCAGCTATAGATCAGCCAGAAAGGAAATTCGAGATGAAGGCACAGATAGAATTATAGAAAGCGAAGGAGGGCAGTTCGGAAATTAAGGATTTGTGCCAGACTCTATCAAAAGTTTTTGATATGTCCACTAGGGTGGAGCGAAATACACTTTTTTCAAAAATCGAACTTGGGTAGTCGGGAAAAGGTGCCATTTGGTGTAAAAAGTAATCACTGTAAAACATCATTGCAATCGGAGTTCATTTTCAGGTGTCCCCAAGACGGTAAAGTATGCTAAAATATGTCATTTATTATATATATTCAAGAATTTGTACAAGTCAGTATATTTCAGTAGTTAGTTAGCGGCAGTGATAGATACATCAGATATAGATAGATACATCAACATCACCACTCTCTCACGGACTCAGTCTCTCACTGACTCACAGCCTGACAGGCCAGTGTTAGCCTGGCAGTGACAGAAGACGGTGCTATTCGTTGTTCTTTCAAGATGCAGGACTCAAGTAGACCATCTACCTCGCTTATGAGGCAAGCAAACTTGTGCCCCATTTTCGGTAGTGGTACGACTTAAATGAGTCAACTTCCAACTTATGAAGACGTGATGAAGTGTTTTCTCTGGGAAAGGTATCGAATAAAGCAAACGTCAAATAAAGATCCTTCTGTAGACGTCATTGCGAAGAATCTTACAAAGAAAATAATCGATATTTTCTCCAAAGCATCTATCCCAGTGCTATCAGAGAAACGTATTTTGGATATGTTAACCCTTTCTATGCGGTCTAACTATATATAGATTGTCTGACTTATGGACCAATTATGCTGGCAGTCTAAATATAGACGCTCTCGAAAATTGAATGTAACCAAAATGCGGCAGCAGCTAAATTTATTTTATTAATTTACATTATTACTTGGCAACTTTTCTTCTGGTGTACGCAGGGTATTTCCTCGTATATGAAAATGCAGTTAGTTTGTGTGCTGTCCGTGAGATGTGGCCATTTTGGTGAAGTTTGTATGCTTCTTTTGTGCTATAAAGTGAGTGATATAATACAGAAATAGTGTATATTTGTTCGTTATTATATAAAATTCTATAATTATATCACCGAATCATTGTACAATATTATAGTCTCATTTTTATACTGTATTGGACCCCTCATAAGATGTCACGTGCGCAGGAAAAGTGTAGGAAAAAATTTGGTAACAGAGGACATGTTGAAAGTGCTTCACGAGTTAGATTTGGATGATGAATTTACGGATGATTTGGACGATGATAAAGATGATGATAGTGAGGAATCCAATATAGGTAGTGAGAGTGATCATTAATGAGATGTTTGATGGAGATGAACGGGATATTGAAAGTGACAATGATAATGATGAACCTGTTACTCAGTGTTGGCTTGATCAGCCATTCGCATGTAGGAATAACTTTGAATTTAGTGGAGATGCCGGTGTAAAGATTCATCTTGATAATGGAACTAGTCCCATTGAAATTTTTAAATCATTTGTAGGCGGTGATATTCTGAAACTTATAGTAGACGAAACAAATAAGTATGCTTCTAAATATATCGAGGAGAAACGACGTTCTGGAAAAATGAGAAGGAAAAGTAGAGACCTTATGTGGAAAGAAACAAATGAAGGAGAAATTCTCACTCTCATAGGCTTAGTTATACTTCAAGGTATTATACGGAAGCCACAGCTTGATATGTACCACACAACAAATCAACTGTTGCTTACGCCAATTTTTAGCAAGGTAATCCCTCGTGATAGACTCTTGTTACTATTGAAATATTTACATTTTTCGGATGAAGAGCGTGAAAATGATCCACAGTATAAATTCAGAAATATCTTAAAAATGTTCACACAAAAGTTCCAAGCAAATTATACTCCAGAGCAGAATATAAGCGTTGATGAATCTCTTCTTCCCTGGAAAGGAAGGTTAAGATGGAAAAGATACATTCCCCTAAAAAGAAGCCAGGTTTGGAATCGAAACATTTGTTCTTGCTGAGGCGAAATCAGGATATGTTTGGAACATGGCTGTTTATAGTGGAAAAACGACTAACTATTCATATGATATTCCCTTAGTAAACAATGTTGAATTGACTAAACCTATCAAAATTGTTCTTCATCTGGCAGAACCTCTACTAAACAAGGGTTACTGCACTGAAATGGACAATTTCTATGCCTCTCCTGAACTGTATAATATTCTGATTGCACATAAAACCGATGCTGTTGTCACAGTCAGATACAACAGAAAAAATCTTTCACCTCGAGTGGCTTCTGCTAAATTTAAGAAAGGGGAAACTGCAACTCAGTACGTTGGAAAAATGATGCATATGAAATGGAGGGACAAAAAATATGTAAACATGCTCAACACTCTCTACGATGATTCAATGCAAATAGTAACTGTTGCTGAAAAGGAAACACCGAAGCCAACTGTGTGCATCAATTATAAAAAGCATCATATGGCAGGAGTTGATCTCATGGACCAAATAACATCTGCGGCATCATTTGCCAGAAAAGGAGTGAAAAAATATTACAAGAAAGTCTTCTTTAGGATCGTTGAAATCTCAGTCCAAAATGCACATTGCATCTATAAAAACATGGGGGTAGGAAAACATTTCTAGACTTTAAAATACAACTAATTGAGGAGCTTTTGCAGAATTATGCCAAAGATGTTCAGGTTAGAAAAGTTCCTACAGCAACAATGGGACCATGTCCGACTCGCTTTACAGGAAGACATTTCCCTGTAATCACCAAAAAAGAAGGTGAAAGCGATGAAACAAGGGTACAAAGAAGGTGCCACTATTGTGCCCTCAAGAAGAAAGTGAAGAGAAGCATTTACCAGTGCGATGTATGCAACATTACACTATGGGTAACACCATGCTTCAAGCTACAGTATATCATACTGAAGAAACTCTTCCAGAATAATAAACTGTTGATATATGGGTGGAAGGGTGGTAAACTACACCCAAGTCACAAGTCCTGGGCATATATATTTATGTGGATGTGAGTGACTCCCAAATATATCCATCAGCCATATGAAACAGATAAGATCTATAAATTAAACTTTTTTGTTCATTTAGATTTTAGATTCTCCCTCTCACTCGATATATATATATATATATATATATATATATATATATATATATAATATATATATAATATATATATACATATATTATATATATATATATATATATTATATATATATATATATTAATATATATATATATATATATATATATATATATAGGGTGTCCGAGGAATTATCTGTACAATTTTTGGCTGTTATTAAAAGTCAACCATGAAGTGTAGAAATTCCAGTGTTGTCCCATTTTACAGAGAATCTCATTAATTTTTTCTGATACAACGTTTTGACAAGTTTTTTAGAAATGTACGCGGGTGACAGACATTGATGATTTAAAAGCAAGAATCACAGCTGCTATTGAGCGAATTGATGTGGATATGCTTCAGCGTACATGGTAACATTTGGAGTATCGATTGGATGTTTTGCGAATCACTAATGGTGCACATATCGAATGTTTGTAACAACATTACTTTAATAAAAGAAACTTTTGAAAATACAGATTCTAAATAATCTTGTTTAAGAATTTTACGTGTGTTATCAAGAATTTTATTAAAAGATGAAATTGTACAGATAATGTTCGGACACACTGGAATTTCTAAAAAACTTGTCAAAACGTGGTATCAGAAAAAACTTAATGAGATTCTCTGTAAAATGGGCCAACACTGGAATTTCTACACTTCATGGTTGACTTTTAATAGCAGCCAAACATTGTACAGATAATTCTCGGACACCCTGTATATATAATATATATATATGTATATATATATATATATATATATATAATATATATATTATATATATATATATATATATATATATATATATATAATTATATATATATATATATATTATATATATATATTTTTTCGTTTTGCGGCAGTCTCTTTAAAGATGGCTATAGAAATCATTGTTTTGCGGCTAGTCTATATTTATGTTTCACTCATAACTGCGGCAATCACTATATATATAGATGATTTTTAAAATGCGCGCCCTTTTCCTCCGCGTGCCGCAGGCAAAGGGTGTTAAAAGTACACCACAAGAAGTATCGAACGATATTAAAAGGATTCAAGGGGCGGCGGGAAAATGAAAGTTATAAAGAGAAAATAAATAAATTAAAAAATGAAGCTAAGAAATCATTTGACATTGCTGCATGCAAGTGCAAGTGTCTTGAAAGATGCTCTTGTACGAAGGCTTTCAATGTTCTTGAAGAACATATTGCCGTTATTGCCGAACCTGAATCAAAATTTCTTGGCCATTTCTCGCCAACAACAGGATCAGCACAAAACAGCTACAGGTATTTTGATATTCCTAGACGAGAAAAAAATATCGACTGAAAATATTATCGTAGTTGGATGCGATGGAACAGCTGTTAACACAGGCACCAAGGGCGGTGTTTGCACATTACTTGAAGAAAAACTTAGAAAACCTTTACAATGGTTTGTTTGCCAACTACATGCAAATGAGCTCCCATTGCGCCATTTAATTCAACAACTGGATGGAAAAACAACTGGTCCGCATGACTTTACAGGTGTAATTGGCAAACAACTTCAAGACTGTCACAAGCTCCCTTTGAAAGAATTCTTACCAATTTTATTCAGAGATACACTCAGTCGATTCAGAGGTATTAAGTTCTGACCAAAAATATATATATATGATATTCATAAAGCTGTTTCGACAGGAAATGTTCTTCAAGATTTGTCTCCCCGTAATCCAGGAAAGATGTCCCACTCTCGATGGTTAACAACAGCAAATCGAATACTCCATTTATATATATATATATATATCAACAGAAGATCCAACAGAGAATCTAATTGCCATTGTTGAATTCATAGCGAGAGCTTGGATGGCGGAGAGCTTGGATGGCGGAGAATCAAGAAAGCCAGGGAGGAAAAGAAAAGCGAAATTCGTCACTTTAAAAATTCCCGAACTGAAATTTGACTGCAATGATTACACCGAGATGATCAATTGGCAAAGAACTGAAGTAACTGAACCTCCTTTGACAATAAGCCTAACAGACAGTGAAATAGAAAAACAATTAACTGAACGAGGCAAGCTTGAAATCAAGAAGTATCCCTGCCACACACAAGCAGTGGAAAGAGTAATTAAATTGGTAACTGAGGCATCATCTTCTGTTTGTGGAGTGAAATCTAGAGATGGATTCATAGGGGCCAGACTTGCCTCAAGGAAACTAATACCTAAATTTTACACCAAGTCTCAGTACCCGTTATAAGATATAATAGCAGAACTCGTTGACATCTTATTAGCAATGTTGATGACTGATTAGAAGTGCCTTGCTAGGTTGGGTGGTTCGGCTGGGCACGGGTGGAACTCGATATACAGCCACCTCCTCGTGGTGAGTTCTGGGTTATTCTGACCTTATATACTATATAAGTCAGAATAAGCAAAGAGCTGTATGGAAAATAATGGTTCTTTGAGCGCCTGGGGGGCACCTCAAGATAATTAAAATTGTTCATTCTGTAAATTTTATTTGATGATTGGACTTATAATGAACCTAATACAAGCTACCGCAAAGAAGGGATGGGTTTCTTAAAAAATTAAAAAATATTGAAATCACAACAGGAGGAACACCATCAAAACCGTACACCTTCCTAGAGTTGAGCCCAGATAGGGCAGAAAGGACATTTTTGGAAGAGATTCTAATTTCAAACATAATAAAGTCAGAGGGAGGAGTGGATGGAGGAACAGCACCAGAATTGTCCAGGGTTGAGTTAGAAGCGAAAGTTTGAGCGAAGAGTTGATCTTTGTCAGAAGAGACGGCAACTGAGGCGTCAGAAAGAAAAAGAAGAGGGAAAGAAGAGGAAGTAAAGTTGTTGAAGAGGTTCTTAGCTACATGCCAGAAAGAACGAGAGGAATTAGAATTGGATAGATTTTCACATTTTTGTTGGATGAAGGAATTTTTCGTGAGTCCAAGAACAGATTTTGCACAACTCCGGGCAGAAAGTTGTAGTTGGATGGCAACGGTACCTTCCGAAAGACTCCTCTCTTCTGCGGATAGCATAGAACAAGTAAAGTTAAACCAAGGTTTTTAGCATTAGTAGTAGGAATAGAATATAGAATCTACGCATCCATGCTCGAGAGAACCCCTCCGTGATGCTCTCAGTACACTAGGAAGGGGCCCGGCCACAGAAGCAGTAATCATTCTATGGGAAATCACAGAAATACTGCCTAAGGACCTCCTAATCAGCTGCGCCGAAGTGCCAAAGGCGCCTCCTCTTGGGAGGATCCAAATGCCGAATTGGAGCGATAGGACAGAAAACAGATATAAGATTGTGGTCGGAGGAGCCCAACGGAGAAAAAAGTTTCACAGAGTAAGAAGAAGGATGAGAGGTAAGAAATACATCCAGAATGTTGAACCTATTTCCAAAGCGATCGGAGATGAGAATAGGGTGCTGTACAATCTGCTCTAGGTTAATTATGGTATAAAAGTTGTAAGCTAGTTCACCAGGGATGTTAGTGAAATGGGAGGAAAGCCAAAGGTGGTGGTGAGCATTGAAGTCTCCTAAAATGAAGAGTTCAGCAAAGGGAGAGCGGGATGGAATGTATTTCACTTTGGAAGTGAAGTAGCAGAAGAACTTTGGATAGTCAGTAGAATTAGGAGGAAGATAAACAACACAGATGTATTTAGTTTGAGATGGGCATGTAAGCCGTAGCCAGAGGGTATAGAATTCGGAAGATTCGAGTTCGGGAGTACGAGAACAAGTTAGGTCATTGTGTACATATACGCAACATCCACCATTGTAGTGAAACCGAGTATAGAGAATATAAGAGGGTACAGAAAAGGCGTTGCTGTCAGTCGCCCCAGACACCCGAATTTCAGTGAGGAAAAGAAGATGAGGTTTAGAGGAGGAGAGATGGTGTTCAACAGATTGAAAATTTGAGTAAAGGCCACGAATGTTGCAGAAGTTTAAGAAAAGTAAATCAGACAGAGGCCCAGAACATCTCGAATGGGCGGTAGTGGATCCAGCTCCGCTGCCCGGATCTGCGTTCCAGGTATTGGCAGCGGGGTAGCCAGAAGTGGGGACATTTGTGATCCCCTCCCCAGGGACTCCGAGGCTCTTGAGGTTGGTGACTTTTTTTTTTAATTTTGAAAAGATTATGTAATGTGTAAGATGCATGTATATGTAGTGAGGAATAGGGAAAGAATTGTGTGTTTGAGGTCATGCTGAACTTGTCACAGGGTAGATAAGACACGGAAAAAGATCATCTAAGGAGGACAGTGACAGGAAAAACGGGAGGTCCAACACTCCCTATCTTCTGTCTAATGTCCCCCCCCCCGGAGTACTTCCCTGGTCGATTGGTGTCTACAATCCCTCCCTTACAATGTACAGGGTGGTCTGAAAGTCTTTATACCCCAACATTTTTCTTTGAAGTAGTATGTTTAGATATTGTTAGTGGGAAATGTGGACAGTAATAGATTCTTCTTCGTTTCAGATGGCCGACACAAGCTCCTATAGTGTGAAAGAACGGCTCGTTGTGAGTGTATGGGCTCACGAACGTCCAGAGACTGGAAAAACCATAAAAGATGTGCAACGGGATTTTTCTGCAAGATTTAACAAAGAAGCCCCTGCTAAAATGACAATATTGCGATGGGAACGTAAGCTGTTCACGACTGGATTAATTCTGGATAAAAAAATGACTGGACGACCGTCGAAGGCAGGAACAATGTGCAGCAGTGGCGGCTTCAGTGCTCAGATCCCCCAAAAAGTCACTACGGAAGCGATCTTCCGAACTCGGTATTCTAAAAACAATAATGCTAACACACCTGACACGTGACCTTCAATTGAAATCTTTCAGGCCTGCGTTCGTCAACGAGCTAAGTGATGATGCCATGCGAAAAAGAAGTGCAACATGTGCAAAGTTACTTGAGGTTTTCGTGACGCTCCCTTTAGTAATGTCTAATTAAGAATTAAAATGTTTTGTTTATAAGAATTTAATAATGTTTGTTTAATAAAGAAGATAATAAGGTTTAATAAGAAATGTAATTAAGTTAAATAATTGTTTGATTATAAAATGCTAGTTGGCAACACTCCGAAATAGTCTAGAGCAGGGGTGGGCAACCTTTTTAAGTGAGCGTGCCAAAATCGTCAAATCTTTGATGCAAAATTTTCTCACGTGCCAACCGAAATTTTGGGGAACATATTATTATTTGGTGCCTTTTAAGTATTGGGAGAACCTTTTCAAATAATCAAAAATTACACTGGAGCGGTAAAATCAAAGAATATTGTAAGAGTGATTATTGTAAGTCATGTAAGATTGAATAAATGTAAAATTTAGTGACGGAATTTTTACTTGAAGGTCGTTCTACCCTGTTGATAGCGTGGATATTTTTTATTAGCCTTTAAGTGTAATTATAGCTGCCATATACAGCCACACAATTTAAAAACGCAATTTTAACATCAGCAAAAGAGTAAACAATAATTCTGATTTTTTTGTTTTTTATATATCAGATCAATCAGCCATAAGTTTTTCAAGTTTTCCCAATACATTACAGTGCCCAATCTCATAATCGTTTTACTTCACTAAAGCACAATGAAAGAAAATAAAATTAAAGATATTCTTTTATTGATTCTTAATCCCTTATGAATAATACATAAAAATTACAGAGAAAATAAAAAGTTATTTTACCTACATAATATATTAAACAGAAGTTAATCTTTGCCATTTTTTAGCAGAAAACATTAAGTTAAAATATAAAACTCAGCGAAGAATTTGGATATTTATTTATTTAATTTTTTTTAAGGTGAGCCCGGGGAATCGCGTGCCGGAAAAAAGTCGTTGGCGTGCCACGTTTGGCACGTGTGCCAAGGGTTCCCCACCCCTGGTCTAGAGGCAGAGAAAAGCAGAATGCCTAAAAACGACAGTTATCGGACGGCCGTTGGCCTAATAAGGTGTTTTTTTGTATTACGATGTTTTTGTAAATTTAGAATATTCTTTCGTGTATCTCTCCGGCTAAATGTTAACGTTAATTTCCCCCTCGCATTACCCCGTTTATCTAAAAGTGTTTTCGGTATAAATAAAAGTCCGTTAAAGAATAAATGAAGTATAATTTATACCCCGTCTCTGCGCATTGTTCAAATTCCTCACCGGCTCACGCTACCCGTTTTTATAAAGTATAGTGAAATCGAGTGTAAGGAGAAATAGCAACGATAAAAAGAAATTGAATAAAGAAAGAGCAAATAGTTAAAAAGGCAAATAAGAAGTAAAAAGAATGGATTCACTACATCCCAAAAGGCAAGGTTTTCTTCTCATATGAATTTGCAATTTATCGAAGCACCCGTAACAGGAATGTTTATTTCTGGAGTAAAGATAACCCACATTATTATGAAGAGTTAGAGCACAATCCACCGCATGTCATGATCTGGGCCGCAATGTCCAGTAAGCATTTGACAGGTCCCTATTTCTTCGATGGTCCTATCAATCAACACTCGTACCAAAGATTGAATCTTCTAGCGGATTGCTGGTTTCAACAGGATGGAGCCCCTGCCCACTATGCCATCAGTGGTGTCAGGGAATTCTTACAAGATATGTTTGGGGATAAGTGGATAGGGAGAGGATCAGCACATTTGGCAGCGCCAATTGATTGGCCTCTAAGAAGTCCTGATCTTTCCGCCTACGATAACGCGCTATGGGGCATTATTAAGGACTGTGTATCCAAGGAAAGGTACCGGATAATATAACAGTTGAAGGAGGCTGTGAGGGTTACATTTATGCAAATCGACAAGGCTATGCTGCGCAAAATATCTCATAGGACATGGCGCCGGATCATTTTGTCACGAAAATGATGGTTGTCATACTGACCTTCTGGATTCTTAAAGAGGCCCCCTTCCTAACTGGTCTGGAATGTAATGTAATGTATGTAATAACTAATAAAGCACGTGTATATACGTCTTGTCCCTTTTTACATGTTAAGGTCCTTTTGATGGGGGTAACAAGACTTTCGGACCACCCTGTATATGTATATCACATATTAATTTAGTAAAGTATATCACATTATTAATGATGGCAGGAAAGACAGCACCGAAAATGTGTGTTTCCATTTTTCTATCCACTCCTAGGATACATATATATTATATATATAGTGGTGGACCGGATATCCGCATCCACATCATTTTTAACATCCGCATCCGCACTTCTGACTGCAGATGTTATGCGGATATTACCTCTAATAAATTATGCAATTTACAATTAAATTAGCTTATAAAGTAGCTTATAAGGCCCAGTCATGCACATTTCGTGTAAAGTATTAATTATTAATGAACAAACAAATATATAAACCTCAAAATATAAATACCTGGTAACAGAAAATTGAATGAAACTTGTTTCATTCAATTTTCTGTGGCTGAAACTCTTGAGAAAGTTATTATTTTTATCATAATGAAAACATTAATATTAATTTTAATTCTTATGCATTGCCTGCCATAATAGTAATATCACGAAATTTGAAAAATTATGTCATATATTCATAATTCTATATTATATTGATAGTTAACTAAATATCCGCATCCGCATCCGCGGATATTGAAATTAAAGATCCGCATCCACCACGGATGTTGAAAAACTGACATCTGGTCCACCACTATATATATATATATACTATATATATATATATATATATATATATATGAAAAGAAAATTATTTCACGAAAGTGACACGTGAGGATGTCATTAGACGAAAGCGCTTGAGCACCACTTTGTGTTTCTTTTCCCTTCGTGGTTTTATTCATCATATATATATATATATATATATATATATATATATTGAAATTTTGCAGCTCCATCACGTGCGATGGATATATATGGCGCCAGCCTTATACTTAACGCACCCTAGACATTTAACGTTCGCAGATCATGCGATACTGAATTAGGCTGAATTACTGAATTAGGAATTTTGCGATAATAAGTATCTTTAATTTGAAGATAACTATTTGTGTTCGATAATTATTTGCAAAATATGATAATATTGATAGTTTCATTTATCAGCTATCACATCCCTTTTATGAAATATCTATTTTTATAAACGCTCATAAAAGTTTATGACACACGTATAAACGTTCTTTAAATGTTCATAAACGTTTATGAAACGTTTCTAATCGTTCCATAAACTTTCATAAACGTTTGGGAAACGTCTATAAACGTTCCATAAATACTCCCAGACTTTTATGAAACGTCTATAAACGTTTATTAAATGTTCATAGACGTATATGAAACGTCTATAAGCCTTTCGTAAACTTTCATAGACACTCATGAAACATCTACAAACTTTACAAAACTTCTATAAACGTCCGATAAACGATCAGAAACGTCTACAAACGTTTAATAAACATCCATATACGTTTATGAACTGGCCATAAACGATCCATAAATGTTTTGTAAACAACCATTATTTGGAGGGAGGCAGGCCATCATGGAGTTATTTACTACGGTGAGTAATGGCTTCAAACATTTTGTTTTTCTTCTCCTAAACTTGCGAACCGTAAGAGATATTATTAGTTGGTATTGGAGTGGAATCATGCTTTTGTTTGTTAAATATAACACTCTAAACAATTATTTTATTTTGACTAAGGCCAGACGATTTTATGTAGTCTTAGAGAAGACTCCTTATACTGTATGTGTCAAAAGTTCAATTAAGGATCAGATCTAGTTTTCTTATAATCTCCATTTTATGTACCTAGAGAGTAACCATTATTTATAATTTCTTTTTATATTGTACTTCGTAATATACACTGTAAGCAGCAAAATTCCTTATGAGATGAAAATTTAAACCGATTGTTCCTTAATACATGCGTCAAAATAGATTAAAGGAATGTGCCAAATTAGGGACCGCATAAACACTAACCGGGAACTTACTGACTCTCGTTTTCACCCTACATGCCAAAAATCGGAGCGAATGTAGTTTACGTCTCCCTGACGCTAAAGGGGACACAAACTACACTAGGTCAAAGTTGGGGAACGTAAACTACACTAGGATCTTTAGGAGACATTTTTTAAATAAATCCATCAAATAAAATGTTAAAACTAAGTAAAATATTATGACTTAACCTAACCAATCGTCAATTTATATAATTGTTTGCAGTTAAAATGTATATATGTGCGGCATGCGGGAGGTGCCCCCTCAGGGCATTGGTTTCTGCTCGTATGTAGGAGAATTACGACTTCTGATTGATTGAGGTCCATGATGTAGTGGATAGCATATCTGACCGGCAATCGGATGATCCCGGGTTCGATTCCCGGGTGGTGCCTCATTTTTCATTTGTTCGTTCTTCCTCCTCATCTTGTGCGGAACGCTCTTCTACACAAGCGTCGTTCTTTACATATATATATATATATATATATATAATAAATGACGACTGGTTAGGTTAAGTTGTAATATTTTCGTTAGTTTTAACTTTTTGTTTGATTAGGTATACGCGGACAAAGTTGGGGAACGCAAACTCCACCAGGATAATGTAGGGGAACGAAAACTACACTAGGACAATGTAGGGGAATGTAACCTACACTAAGCACCACAGGGATACGTAAACTACAATTGCTCCAAAAAAGCTATACCAAAAATGGAAACCCATACGATCATTGTTGGGAACCCCTTATTATTTGAACGTTAACGTTATAAAATGCTTTAAAGAATTTCCTGTTTATAACATACCCATAATATCATATATATATATATATATTTTATATACAGGGTGTCCCGTAAGTCTGGACCCATAGGGAAAAATAATAAAATTACAAAATAGTCCAAAAATTTATTTATAATATATTTTTTATTATTTTTATTATTATTTTTATTATTTTTTTATTATGATCTTACTCCGCTGGAGTTTTTATTTGTGGGGCCACTTGAAAGCCAAAGTGTACGAGGTCAAACTTCAGAACATTTTCCACCTTAAAGCACGCATTGTGGAGGCGTGTCAAGAAATTTCTGCGACTGTGATTCAGAAAGTGCTGTCGCAGTGGAGATTGCGTCTTCAACTATGTGTGCGACACAACGGCGGACACTTTGAACAGATTATGTAATAAATTTTTGGACTATTTTGTAATTTTATTATTTTTCCCTATGGGTCCAGACTTACGGGACACCCTGTATGTAATAATAGTAATGACGTCTGTCTGTCTGTTTTGTGTTCGTTTATACAGCCTAAACGGCTAGGGTAAGCTGTATCAAATTTAGTATACACATTCAGGAAAAATCCGGGAAGGTTTTAGTAATCCCCCTTCCAGTCCCCCCATAGGTTGTTTTATATATATATATATATATATATATATATATATATATATATATTACTGATAAAAAGTTTGGAAACACCTGTACAATTTATGTAATTTCTCCTTATTAACCAATAGAGTTATTTTAGTAGACTAATGTCTGTTCCTATAAATAGACTATTGTTTTAAATGTACAAAATTTAGTAATTTAGATTATTTAATGCAATCATATTTCGTTAGTTTGTCATATTAATCAGGTTTTAGTCCTAAAATAGAAAATAAAAATACCTGATTAATTTAACAAAATAACTAAATATGATTGGGTTAAATAATCTAAATTACTAAATTTTGTACATTTAGAACAATAGTCTATTTATAGGAACAGATATTAATCGGATCTTTTCCATTTCATGTACTGTTTCCGATTTTGTTGAAAATAAGATAATATTAAAATTGGTTAACCTGTTAGGTTAATTGAATGCCCGGTTAGGTCAACTGTACGCCCTTGATGATTGGTTAGATTAAGTTGTGATATTTTCGTTAGTTTAAACGAAAATGACGAGAGCAAAAATACATAATAAACAGTTTGGTAATCCCGATAATACGTAAGTACCCTAATTATATATATAACATTGAGTTAAATTTATATAATGTGGTTTAAAGGAAAACAGGCTAAAATAAAAATATAAATCATACAGTAAATGTAAAATATAAAACCACGTAATATAACAATATATATATATATATATATAAACAATCTTACCAACCTAATTACATGATACGGTGAAATCTTGCAACTTGAGTGTCTGTTCAGTACTTAAACAAATTAAATGTCTGTTAATTAATTTTGAATAAAGGGAGCTACAACGGGCAAATTTAGAGAAGGATTTGTAAAGTAATCATTAATCACGTTAAATAAAGTCGCTAGTTGAAAATGTCATAATTAATTAACCGAGAATTAGAAAATGTTCTTATCCAATGTGTTTAAACTCATTTGATTAGTTCATTGGAAGTAAATAATACACATACACATACACACACACACACACATATATATATATATATAAGAAATATTGGAGCTATTGAAGAATAGGGACCCCAGCCTTCTTTAGTTAGGCTTATAAGGCTAACTAACGAAAATATCAAGACCTAACCTAACCAATCGTTAGGTTAACTGTACGCCCTTGACGATTGGTTAGATTAGGTCATGATATTTTCGTTGGTTAGCCCTATAAAGCTAACTAAAGAAGGCTGGGGTCCCTATTCTTCAATAGCTCCGAAATATTTACCTGATGTATGGGTTTTTATATTTTTTATTCTTCTTCATATCAAATTCAATTAAACTACATTAATTCATTTGAATCTGTTGCAAATTGTATAATTATACAGACACGGAAAGAATTTCGCAGAAGAAATACAACTTATGCAAGATTTATCGAGAATTTAAGAAATCAGTGAAAAATAATAACTGGTTAACTGACTTAAAAATTATAATAATTTTCCATTGGTCAGAGAGCTCTTCACTTTTTAGGAATGGGGTGCCAGTTATAAATTATTTCTGAATTTAGGATTTATCAATATTTTCAATGAATTTTGTTTTCTCGGTGAATTTTGTTCCACAGCTTTACATCCAAACCAAAATATTCCATCTTTATTGCGAGATGATTTATACTCGTTAATCCTATATGTCAACTTTCAGTAGTTTTCTCTCTCTCTCTCTCTCTCTCTCTCTCTCTCTCTCCTTCTATATACAGTATATAGTATACAGTATATGTGTATGTATTGGAAAGAAATCTAACGTCAGGATGACATATGAATTATGACGTCGTAACTGCTCTCCCGCTCCTAAAATCAACTAACTTCATATTCAGAAGGCCACAATTTTCTTTTGACATGTTATTACGTCAAATTAGGCGTCATCTGTAATTTGCAGTATATATATATATATATATATATATATATTATATATATATATATATGTAGCGGATCGACAAGAAATAGACCAACAAGTAGATAGACAAATTCTTCTTCCACGCCTTCATCAAACATTCTTGGAAAGCACACGTGGGCAAAGAATCAAATGAAGCGTCTGTTCTTCTTCCAAAAGCCGCCAAAAGCGAGCCCTTAGCAACTAAAGGACGCGGGCAAGGCGTCTTAAGATTTGGCGCGAAATCCTACGTCACAGGAACTACGTATAAAAGCGAGTTTCCACTCACACTCGCTCTCACACACTCGATCTCCACCTTTATGAGCAACACTCGTCCGTCAACCGCCCTCCGGTTTCCCGCCGGAGGAGCGGCCTGCTGCTTCCTTCAAGGCATACGAATACGAAATATTATCAAGTAAGACCTTCTACAGACCGCCTGCAGAAGCAATCCTTCGAAGCCCAACCAGAATCATTACGGGCCTACGGTCTACAAGGTCAGCCTTCAAGTTTTATACCGTCTACGAGAGATCTTCATCACTCGGGCCTACCGCAAGCATCTTTTCCTTCGCTAAAGGCTTAATCAACCGGGCGACCATCGCGCACTCGAATCATTCCAATAGGAAGGCCAACACCTCGAGCCTATCAGTCAACAGGTCCCCCTCAGAGCAACGCGTCAACAGGTATCATTATCTTACTGGTAAGCCTTGTCTATTTGCTTAATAACAATAACGTAAAGCCTACCCAGTGAACTGCAGAAGATTAGGCTATAAACGCAGTGTTTCATAACACCACAAATTGACTCTCGTTAAAACGCAGGAGGCTTATTACTCATTTCAAGTGATATTTGTGTAACCATTGTCAAGCATTTCAATCTATTATTATTAGGCAGCATCAATTTTTCTATGTGCATCCATGCAATCATTTAGCCTACTTAATCAGTGTCACGTATTCTATTCAGTGTACCAAAACGTACGCGTATGCTGTGTCATTAATAGGCCTCATTCAATGTCCCATGTTGCATGCCATTCACATATCAATGAATGTATTACGTGTCAATTAAGCTATTAATCACTCATTTTATTAGCTAAGTTTCTATGTCATAAGCATAACGTAAAGGCTATCAAATAATCACTGTCAATTCTTTGTTAATCACGGAGAATAAATAATATCTTTATTTTCATAAAAAAATAAAAACAATAAGGTACTTTTTATAACCTTAATATTAATTTGCTTGGGTGCAATCCAAGCTGGTGACCCTCGCTGCCATTCCGGTCGCTTCCAATAGTATGGTGGGCCTACTCCATTAGCTACTTTTCAATTGGTGATACTTTACATCATAAATTATTAACCCAGCCTATCATTCATAAACAATCAGTCATTGCATCAATTAATTACTAGCATACAATTAAATCATTATCACCTTAAACGGCTAAAACTAGGTCCACTATATATATATATATATATATATATATATATGTAATAAAGAGGAACACCAGAGAAAAAATAAACATCCTTCAAGGTTTAATCAGTACCAACGTTTCGGAATGCACTAATTCCATCTTAGCCCTGAAGATGGAATTAGTGCATTCCGAAACGTTGGTACTGATTAAACCTTGAAGGACGTTTATTTTTTCTCTGGTGTTCCTCTTTATTATTAAACTGCGTTTTCCACGCCATCAATCAATAGCCGACATATATATATATATCTATATAAATATAAATTATTTCACGAAAGTGACACGTGAAAAATATTTATGATGAATAAAACCACGAAGGGAAAAGAAACACAAAGTGGTGCTCACTTTGTGTTTCTTTTCCCTTCGTGGTTTTATTCATCATATATATATATATATATATATATATATATATATATATAAATATATATATATATATATATGGTGTTATCAAATTATGTTCATAAATTCGTATACATATTCACGACGTCAAAGTGAATAAAAAAAGTTCCTATGAACATAAATCTGCGATCGCTGCATTTCCAAGATATCATACATTGCTTTTTTACCGAGGACGATCCAATTAAAATGAAAGTCATTAAAGTTTATCAAAGTCGTAGTTGCCTCGTTGTTTTCTCTTTTGTTTTGATAGTAATTTGTTAATTGTCATTTTAGAAACCAAAATTATTTTCTTCACTTCATGCGGATCTTGTTGGACAGCTAGAAGATCTGTTCTTCTTCATCTACGTTTTGTCGAGTGCGTGGTCGTCCAGCATTCAAATGTCTTGGTCGAAACATGCCTTGCTCACGTAGTCGACGGTCAATTGAAAGAAATGTAGGCCTCGATGGTAATCGCCTATAAGGATACCTTTCAGCATACCGTCGTTGGGCAGCAGCTGCTTTGCCTAGCATCTCTCCAAACACGAGATGCATATCAGCAAGTTCTTCAAAAAAATACTGCTCCATAACGCTCTATAACTTTACATGAGAGTGACACATGAAATGAAGGAAATAATTTTGTTTTCTAAAGTGACAACTAACAAAATACTATCAAAGCAAAAGAGAAATAGTTATCTAAACAACCAGACAGCTACGACTTTGATAAACTTTAATAACTTTCATTTTAATTGGATCGTCCTCAGCAAAAAAGTAATGTATCTCCGAAACGAAGCGATTGTGGATTTATGTTCATAGGGACTTTTTTGTTCACGTTGTCTTCCTCAATATGTATTCTAATTTATAAAACATAATTTGATAACACCCTGTATATATAAAACATAATTTGTATTTATAAAACACAATTTGATAACACCCTGTGTGTATATACAGTATATATATATATATATATATATATATATATATATATATATATATATACAGTATATATATATATATATATATATATTATATTATATATATATATATATACACAGTATATATATATATATATACATTATAACTGCAAACACGCAGTATAATTAACGTAAAGAACAACGCTTTGTATAGGAGAATTATCCGCGCAAGATGAGAGCGAAAGAACGAAACAAATGAAAAAATGAGGTACCCACCCGGGAATTGAACCCGGGATCTTCCGATTGCCGGTCATTTTTTCATTTGTTTCGTTCTTTCGCTCTCATCTTGCGCGGATAATTCTCCTATACAAAGCGTCGTTCTTTACGTTAATTATACTGCGTGTTTGCAGTTATAATGTATATAATGTTACGGCATGCGGAAGGTGCCCCTTTGGGGCATTGGTTTCTGCGCGTATGTAGAGAGGAATTACGACATTTGTTTGGGTGAGGCCTGTGGTGTAGTGGTTATCATATCTGACCGGCAATCGGAAGATCCCGAGTTCGATTCCCGGGTGGGTACCTCATTTTTTTCATTTGTTTCGTTCTTTCGCTCTCATCTTGCGCGGATAATTCTCCTATACAAAGCGTCGTTCTTTACGATATATTATATTATATATATATATATATATATATATATATATATATATATATATATATCTATATATATATATAGGAGGCGGGATGCTGCAGAGGGGTTGACCACAGGTTGATCCTGAACCGTCGTTCAAACCCTCATAAAGAAAGTATATAGGTACATAACCTTTAGATATCTTTAGAAGGTATATGAAGGTAACTTATATAATAGAATACAGAAGGGATAAATTTGCTAGAAAAAGAAGAAGCTACTGCATTTACATGAAAAACGTATACACATGTAGAGACCGACCGGAAATTCCTTTCCTCACGTCCGCAAACATCCCGGAATCATCAGAAACCGAAAAACACACGTGATTTTCAAGGAGAGAGAAACAAAAGGATGTTTGTCTTTTCCTCAAAGACCCGCGAAAAGTTAACGTCTTCCGAGCCTACATAAGCCATAGTTCACTAAACTCGCCCTCACTTTGCTCGTTACTCCTCCTCGTGAATCTCCTCTTTCATGTAGCGCCGTTCGACCTCAGCCGACCTCAGTCCCTCAAGCAACACCTCAACAATACACGAAGCGAATCAACACTTTCGGCAACCTACAATTTCATCACTGTACCGGCGTCATCCTTCTAGCCCTGGCTTCACTCATCCTTCACCGCAATTCGGTCGGCGCCCGTTCAACAATTATCTGAACAGGCCCTCAGCATATCCTCCTGCCGGTAGGCCAACACGTCTTCAGAGTTATCTACGGCGAAACACAATACGGTCAAACTTCATGTAGGCCCTCGTCAGTCTTTAGAGTTATCCACGTCGAAACGCAGGACGGTAAATCTTCACGTAGGTTTCTTCAGTCTCCAGATTTATCCACGTCGAAATCGCAGGTCGGTAAGCCTCTTGTCGGCCCTCACTCGGTCTACAGTGTTTTGTTACATCGTGCTAGACTATCCAGGATTCAAAGCTGAAAAGTCCACAAACTCAGCCTAATCGCTTAGGCTCTAAAAGTGTCTTCAATACCGTTCAAACTAACTCTCCCGTTAAGACCGCAATAGGCCTATTCAAGTGTTGTACCAATACTGTAGTTTTGTATCACCTTGTTATTGTGTTCATTCATATAACTTACTTATTTTGCATCCGATTGTTTATGTGCTCTTTTATGCATTTCCTTTTTACCGACGTAATCCATTTACTGTACACCAGGCCATACTTTCATTATCTCGTATTATTTCGTATTGCCACTAATCAGTCATTTGTAATATACTATAAATACCGTTATAGAATTGTTAATCACTGTGAACAAATAATTCATTTACTTTTCTAATTAAACACAAAACAACAAAGTAACTTCTCTCTCCTTATTAAACATTGTTTGTTTGGGCTGTAGGCCCAAGTTGGTGACCCATAATTTCATTTCAATTTAATTCATAAATTATAGTAAGCCTACTTTCTTGGCCACATCAAATTGGTGATCCGTAGGCCACTATAAATTGGTGACCCCAGAGTGACAGAATGTTATTTTTTCACAGTGATTAACAATTCTATAACGGTATTTATAGTATATTACAAATGACTGATTATTTATTGGCAATACGAAATGGTTACACAGTATAAGCGTTAATTAAATACAATGATGATAAACACTAATTTAGGTAGGCTAATGAGATATGCAGCAGTGAACGTACAATAAATAATTAAGCCAATAATAACTGAGATAATGAAAGTACGGCCTGGTATACAGTAAATGGATTAGGTCGGTAAAAAGGAAATACATAAAAGAGCACATAAACAATCGGATGCAAAATAAGTAAGTTATATGAATGAACACAATAACAAGGTGATACAAAACTACGGTATTGGTATAACACTTCAATAGGCCTACTGCGGTCTTAGTCTTAACGGGAGAGTTAGTTTGAACGGTATTGAAGACGCTTTTAGCGCCTACGCGATTAGGCTGAGTTTGTGGACTTTTCAGCTTTGAATCCTGGATAGTCTAGCACGACGTAACAAAACACTGTAGGCCGAGTGAGCGCCGACAAGAGGCTTACTGACCTGCGATTTCGACGTGGATAACTCTGGCGACTGAAGAAACCTACGTGAAGGTTTACCGTCCTACGTTTCGACGTGGATAACTCTGGCGACTGAAGAAACCTACGTGAAGGTTTACCGTCCTACGTTTTGACGTGGATAACTCTGAAGACTGACGAGGGCCTACGTGAAGTTTGACCGTATTACGTTTCGCTGTAGATAACTCTGAAGACGTGTTAGCCTACTGGCAGGAGGAGTGCTAAGGGCCTGTTGAGATACTTGTTGAACGTGCGCCGATCGAATTGTGGTGAAGGATGAGTGAAGCCAGGGGCAGAAGGATGACGCCGACAGAGTAATGAAATTGTAGGTTGCCTAAAGTGTTGATTCGCTTCGTGTATTGTTGAGGTGTTGCTTGAGGGACTGAGGTCGGCTGAGGTCGAACGGCGTTACGTGAAAAAGGAGATTGAAGAGGAGGACTAACGAGTAAAGTGAGGGCGAGTTTAGTGAACTATGGCTTATATAGGCTCAGAAGGCGCTAACCTTTCGCGGGCCTTTTGGGAGAAGACAAACATCCTTTCGTTTCTCTCTCCTTGAAAATCACGTGTTTTTCGGTTTCTGATGATTCTCGGATGTTTGCGGACGTGAGAAAAGGAATTTCAGGTCGATCTCTACACACTTGTGAAATGAAGGTAAGCAAATCAAACACCAGTAAAAGGAGTAAATGTAAAGAAGTAAAGGAAGTGAACCTAATTATTATGATCGGAACTTGTACATACCACCAAACACCACAAAAAGCGAATTCCAATTCGTTACAAATGAAACAGAAAACGTGTTAAAATCACTTAGAAGCCCAGCACCAAATATTTTAATCTGTGGGGATATTAACTTTCTATTCATAACATGGAAGAAAAGTGACGACGCTATATGCAGTATGTTGAGAAGTTCCATGGTAACATTACAAAAGATGAGAGAACCCAGGCAACAATACTATTAAATATTATGGAGCACTATGCATTTATCCAGGAAATATCTGAAGCGATTAGAAAAGAGAACGTTTTGAATTTAATTTTGACAAGTAACAATGACATAGTAATAAATAAAAAGGTAACGCATACAAATTTCTCTGACCATAATCTAATTGATATACAAATAAAGTTAGCAACGAAGATACCAAAAACGTATCCCGGAGAGTCAGGAGGAATATTTGAAGGTTTAAATATAAATTCAAAGAAAGTAGATTGGGAAAGTGTAAATGAAGATTTAAAGAAAATAAATTGGAACTTTCTACTTCATAATAAGACTCCAGAAGAAATACTATCTATAAAAGAAACGAAACTAAACCCATATTACTGAAACACATTCCGAAAAGACAAAAAAGAAAACGTAGCAAGTTCGAGGGAGAAATCAGAACATTCAGAGTTCTTGGAAAGAGACGTAATTAAGGCTCTATCACAAATACGAGAAAATTCAACACCAGAGCTAGACACATGGATTGTCACGTTTCTGAAGAAATGTAAAGAGAGTACTGCCAAGCCACTATACATACTATGAAAAAATTCACTTGACACAGGACAAATTTCACTTCCATTAAAGAACGCGAACATTGCCCGCTTATTCGAAGGAGGTAACAGAGCAATGTCTAAGAACTATCGGCCAGTAGCTCCCACCTCCCACCTTATAAAGTGTTTCGAACGTGTAATTAGAAGCAAAATTGCTTACTACCTACCAGAAAAGAATTTATTCAATCCGAACAACATGGATTCGGGTCGTGGTGGAAAACAACAATATGAAGTTCAACAAAGAAAATTTTCAACTTATAAGATCTGGTAAAATCAAGGTACTACAGAATAAAGGGTACAAAACACTGCAAGCCCAGGAGATAATACCAGCACATCAACCTGAATAATTTGAAGAACTAGCTGGACAGATTGTTGTGCAAAGTCTCTGACCAGCCATGCGTGGCTGGCGACGAGGGCAAGAGGGGAACAGAAACCAATTCTCTCCTTCACCAGATCCCACAAATGAGGCTGTTGCTGCAGAGGAGTCGATCGCGGGTTGATCCTGAACCGTCGTTCAAACCCATCAAAAGGTAGGTAAGATGTATAAATTGTATATATAAAACCAATTCCTACTATATGAAATAATTACTGATTTTACACAGTAAATAAATACAGCGTGTGTGTATATATATATATATATATATATATATTTTTTTTTTACAGCGTTGTCAATGGAGGGGCAGTATCAAAACGTAATATGGGTATCTTTGTCCGTAGATTTGTTGGTATAAAACTTTCGTACCAAACATGATTAATGTTTGAGTATTTTTTCTTTTTGATTTATGCCAAACACAGTTTTTCAAATAATCTGAAATAGTTCCCCTCAATATTTTTCATTCTTAACCTTCTTTAATCCTCTATTAATCTTTCTTATGTCACAGTCATACATCAAATTTACGCAAAAATTGCTTCATATTGCTTTCCGTGTGATGTATGTACTTTCCTTTCCTTGTTTATTTCGTGGAAGAAGTCTAGTTACTATTACTACTATTACTACTGTAGTATTAGATTTAGTTATACTGCTAGCAGTAGTAGTAGTAGTAGTAGTAGTAGTAGTACTGATAATATTATAAATATGGTAAAGAAGCTATCAATATATGTATAGTTTTGGGATCAAAACTATTAAATTTTTGTTTAGATTTACCTTTTAAATAAATTATTTCATTAATTTCTATCTTAATTATAATATTAAAATAAAGAAAATAATTTCAATGAAAAAACAAAGAAACATTTTATTGAGTCTTTTCTCTGCGTCTGATAGTAATCATCTAATGACTTGAACAATCAATTTCTTAATAGGAGGCAATTAGGATGTGGCAGCAGGCAGCTGGCTTATGTATGACTTGATGTGTGACTCCCCCAACGCTCATTTGCCAACAGAAAATACAAATTGAAATAATAAAACCAAAGGTTATGGATTTATCGCTGGTAAACAAGAAAGTTGTTAAAGCCTTCAGGTCGAAGTACCTAAGTGGGGTTTTGGTAACTAATGTTCTAAGTAATAAAGGGCTGCTAACATTGATCGTATGGTTCTCTTTTTTTGGTATATACCGCAGGGGTGCTCACACCCGTGCCCGCGGGCACACGTGTGCCCGCCATGGATTTGAATGTGCCCGCTGGTTTATTTTGGAATAGCCGGCCTAAATGAAATCTTAACTGGCAATATAAAAATTACTAGAAATGAATTTTTACATGCGAGCAGAGCGCTCACATACATGTTTAAAACATGTCTGAAACCATTGCTTTGCTCCGCCAATTTCTGTGTCGCTTAAAGCGACGATTCTATTTCAACGGATATAATGAATCGAGTTGGCTGATTGGGTGTTTCGTGAAAATACAACCAATCAGAAGGCATTTTAGAAACGACACTCGCTAGGCTTTCTGTGTCTTTTCGAATTTTTATTGATTTTATAAAGATGAGTGGGCGGATCGATATTTAGTTCCGCGTTTGACCTGTCCGCGTGACCTTGTGTGTGGATGCGAACATGAAATGTGTCTATTTTTTAGTCGTTTATTACGTAATTTGACGTTTTCACATTTAGTATTAAAAGTTTAGCATCATGTCGACCGTTCACAACACCGTTTCGTGTCATCTTGTGTGTGGATGCGAATTTGAAATTTGTCTATTTTTAAGTCGTTTTTTTACGTAATTTGACGTTTTCACATTAGTATTAAAAGTTTAGCATTATTTCGACCGGCACGTGTCCGATTTTGAAGTTTCAAGTGGTAAAGTTCAGCCTCTGATATTAGTGGCTAGATCGCAAAATATTTTTTTTAAAAATTACATTATTTAATTTTATTTTTATTGACAGGGTTCATAATGGCGACACGAACCAGTGATAAGACTATAAGGACGTATAATTTTCAAAGTGAATGGGAAGATATTTACTTTTTCTCAAACATAAATTCAAATGTATATGCTTAATATGCCAATCTACTCTAGCTGTTGCCAAAAAATATAATGTTGAAAGGCATTTTAAGCTAATCATAATCATTATAAAACAAGATACCCAGTTAATAGTGAACTACGCAGGCAAAAATAAGAGAATTGAAATCCCAACTTACCAGCCAACAATTGGTTTTTACAAAGAAAATTGAGAAATCAAAGGCAGCTACCATTGCATCTTTCCGAGTGTGTCACAGTTTAACGAAGCACATGAAACCTTTTGATGATGGTGCATTTGTAAAAGAAGCATTTTTGGATGCAGCAGACTCGTTGTTTGATCAGTTTAAAAAACAAATCTGAAATAATCTCCGCTATTAAAGACATGCAACTTTCCAGACCCACTGTTACACGACGAACAGAAGAGATGGGTAAAGATTTAAAAATGCAGTTAAAGAGAGACATAGATGAGTGTATTTCCTTTTCGCTTCAATTCGATGAATCAACAGATGCTACTGATACTGCGCAATTATGTATTTTCATAAGAATGGTATTTAAAAACATGACTGCTAAGGAGGAGTTGCTCAATATCATACCATTGAAGGGGAAGACTCGGGACAAGACATCTTCAAAGTATTTAAAGAGTTTACTATTGAGAATAAAATCCCCATTGAAAAACTTGTAGCCATTACCACGGATGGAGCTCCGTCAATGATTGGTTGCAATTTAGGGTTCGTTAGTCTTGTAAGAATGACAGAGATTTTCCAAACTTCCTTAATTTTCATTGCATAATTCACCAAGAGGCACTCTGTAGTAAAAGCTTGAACATGGAGACGTTTGGATATTGCATATAAATTGTAAATTCTATCCGTGCTAAAGTTTACAAAGACGTCTCTTTAAGAATCATTAGAAGAAAGCAATTCTGAACATACAGATCTTTTTATTGCACACTATATGTAAGATGGCTCAGCAGGGGCTTATTTTTACAACGATTTAGGGATTTACTGACTGAAATCAAAGAGTTTCTGGCTGTAAGAGGTGATAATTATAATCAGTTGGAAAATAAAGTTTGGTTACTTGATTTAGCTTTCTTAACTGATATTACTGCTAAATTGAGAGACCTCAATGTTGAACTCCAAGGCAAAGATAAAAACATTGCTCAAATGATTAGTGCTATAAATGCTTTCCAGCATTCTCTAAAACTCTATTTGTCACAACTGCAACGTTCGGAACTGAAACACTTCCCTAATATGTTGACAGAGCTACTTAACCAAGAAAATAATTTTGAGAATTTTAACAAAGACCGTTATGCAAAAGAGATAGGGAATCTCATTCAACATTTGAGCACGTTTCATAGACTTTGAAAAATTAAAACCTATTGTGGAATTTATGTGGTTTCCATTTGAAGAAAAAGTTGATATTGAGGAAATCGCAACAAAAATATCAGCATTATTTAAATTGGATATAGCTAACCTAGAACGAGAAGTTTTATTCCTTCAAAATGATCTGGAAATTAAAACAAGGGCCTTCAGTACCAATTTTTGGAGCTTATTTGCTGAAGAAAAATATCCTCTGCTGAGAAAATGTGCTATGTACTTGACCTCAATTTTTGCCTCCACATACCTTTGTGAATCAGCATTTTCCAAGATGAAGATGCTTAAATCAAAGTACCGGACTGTTTTGACAGATGAGCACCTTGATGACTGTTTAAGACTAACAGTTACCAATTACACGCCAAATTTCAAAGCCCTTGCTGAATTAAAGCAGTGTAAGCCATCAACTAGCAATTAAATGTGAGTATTATCTTCTATCACTTGTATTTATTTTTAGTTCATAAATTAGGGGAAAATTTTGGTGTTTGTGCCCGCCAAAGATAATAGTTAGCAAATTTTGCCCTAAGGTCTCCGAAGTCTGAGCACCCCTGGTATATAGGATCAAAAAGAGAGCCAGTAAGTTCCCGGTTAGTGTCTATGCGGTCCCAAATTTGAAACCTCATTCTGAGAGAAACCTTTTTTTTTATTTTGACACGTCATACGGGGCCAAAAAGTTTAAAATTTTTGTGTAATACGGAATTTTACAGCTAACGTTGTACAACTGATAAAGAGAGAATCGAGGGTTAACAACACTCGTCAATTTTATGTCCAAAGTTGGTTGAAAATGAAGTTTAAAAAGACATGCATTGCTAAAAAAAAAAAACCTTGAACGACTAAATTTTCAACAACTCTACACACATATATATATATAACATACGGAATAATATAAATTTCCTATAGACAATATGAGCAATAAATACAGATGTTCAAGTTATCCAACTCACCCAAACATCCAAACAATACCCATCTCAGCGTATTATCTCGAAAATCAAGAAAACATAACAACATAATACGCCATGATTATCATTATTTAAAACTCTCTTCAAGGATCACATCTAATGATGATGTCGTCACATCTGATAAAGAGATAAAAATACGCCGAAAGATTGTGATCTTCTCACAAATCCTTCAACTTATCGTGACTTTATTCCTCGAATTTCTCTAAAATGTAATAAAAAACCCAAAACAGTTCCCTCCTTTTCAATTTTACATTCTTGAAAATGTTAGACAATATTCCTGGTTTCTCTATCGTAGACTTCGTGGTCTGCATTCACAAAAAAGAAGGTTGAATAGGCAATTACACGCTATCTAACAAAAGACTTCTTCCTTCCTGTAATATTTTTAACGTTTTAAAAGGTATCGAAACATATTATATATACTGTATATATATATATGTATATATATATATATATATATATATATATATATATATGTATACCTTTGTTAGCTTCCGCCCGAATTGTTCATTCTGACGAAGGTCAAGCTTTTCACTCCACCTTAGACCTACAGTTTAACGTGGAATCCGAACCACGCCCCATCAGCAGCCCAGCGTCTTAACCACTAGGCCACCTAGGGTACCCATTTATCTACCAACCAGTTTTTTTTTTTTTTATTGTGCGGAAGGATGAACAGCTGGGTTTTGCTGCGCGCCGGCTGCCGTCGGGTCTCGAACCCGGGGCCGATGGATTCGTAGTCAGCGACGCTAACCACTACATTACCGAGGCGCATTATATATATATATATATATTACAGAGCAAGGGCACAGCCATTCTTATTTTTGGTCGTGTATATAACGGTATAGTGCGTACATTGTATAGAAAACCCGTCAATAAATTTGCAACTCCGCCTTCCCATTGTCCATCCGTCATTTGGGGCTCTGGAAACGCGCCAAAGCTGAACCCCAACTAAGGAACGAAACAAAGCTAAATATACTGGTGTAAACAATTGCGTTCAACCATTCTCGAAATGCAAAAGGCAAAAATGGAAAGATAAAGAGTCTCCCGCCAAAAGTTTTGGACTTTTTTTTTATTTTGGTTACGGTTTTTTTTAGGGGGAGAGGGGTGATAGGGGAAGAAGGGGTCTCGTCGTCCTTTCGGGTTTTGTTTTTGTTTTTACTTTTACTTTTGTTTTCGTTCAGGTTTTTTTTTTAAACTCCCAATTTCATATCTAGATAGATAGGTAGAGAGAGAGAGAGAGAGAGAGAGAGAGAGAGAGAGAGAGAGAGAGAGAGAGGAGAGAGATCAAACTACAAAATTGAAAACTAAATTTGCATGAAATGCAACAAGGAATTATTTCTTTTCTCAAATCCTTCCTTTAATTCTTGATTAAATTTCCCAATTTCAAATAATTTTTTACTTTAATCAACAAATTTCTTTGTTAAAACCTATTTTACGTTCATTTAAAAAGACATTTTAAAATGTCACGTGTGTGTGTGTGTGTGTGTATATATATATATATATATATATATATATATATATATAAGAAGAGAGAGATTTACTTATTTATATTCATATTATTAATATTGTACAATAGTAGTAGTAAAGTAGTAATAATTAGGGCCGTCCACAGCAGGATAACCAGTACAGACGTCCCGGACCTAGAGAGATAGAATGGGGACCAGTTCTTTGATTTTGTACCGGGGTCCGAAAAGTTTTATCGATCTCGGTCGGCGGTCCTGATGGTATTAATAGTAGTATGGTGGCGATTTCAATAAAAACAATTAATGTATTCTTCTTTCAAATAGTGGATGATACATAAACATTCCGCGGGCTTAATGGACATATTCAAATTTGAATATTCCTCGACTTTACAACACCTAATTTTTATTTTCTTGAAAAGCCTTCGAATACCGTTGAATGAAATGAAGAAACGAACGTTTTGAAGCTTCATACGCTTTAACAACAAATAAATATTAAAAAATGGAGATATTTGTGAGAGTTTCGCTCCAAAGGGAAAGTTCATATAAGGGATATGCAAAAGTTATTCAAAGTTTTGAATTAAGATATAAATCATTCGAGAAAAACGTCGTTATCAGCGAAGATAAAAAAAAATGTGGTATGTAAATACATGCATTGTAAGCAATTTCAGATACATGAACAAAGAACTTTTCTCTCTCTCTCTCTCTCTCAAGCACACACACACACGTGTGTGTGTGTGTGTGTGTGTGTGTGTGTGTGTGCTTAGCTACCTTACAAAACCGCGACATTTTACATTTTCAATTGTGGATGACAAAATTTAACTTAATTAAATGACAACATAACCTAACCAAACCTAACCTAACCTACCATAACCTAACCTATGTAAGTTAGCCGAATCTTTGTTATTTCTCTTTTTATGGTATTTAAGGATTTTAAATTAAAAAAATTCTGAATCTATAGCGACATCGCTAAGTATTAAAATAAACCTCCAAAAAGCTTGAAATTTATTTTAAAATTAAAATATTTCACAACTTCATTTAGCAATTCTCATTATTTTTGCACGAAACACTTTCTGAGGTAATTTGGCCAAGCGAAAATTTAGGTACTTATCAATTGCAATGAAAGGGTATTTGGCACTCATTATGTTTGGGGATGTCATTTTTTTTCGACTAATTATGAATTCTTTCTGAGTTTTTAAATTTCTAGTATTTTTTTCCACAGATTTAATTTCTTCGGGGACGTCCTACCTGCAGCCGTATGACATAACAGTAACATGAAACTTAATATTTGTGCCATGATTCGTTTGGTTTCAAAATTTCAGCTATGGATTAGTTCAGGGAGTGCTATCTTTTATAGACTGCGTGTTTCAGTAAATTAAAAGGAAATGTTTCTTTAAAAGTGCCAAAAAAGGAGGAAGCAGAGTGAGTGATACTTGGGAAAATGGTTTATTTAAGGCACATAAAACTTATTATTTTTTATTCCATAGAAAATAAAAATTAATAATAATAATAGTGATAACACACGTCATTCCCTCATCCGCATGTTTAGACACAAATCTTACATTAGCTACAACACGAACAATATCCAGATAGTTATAATTTAAAGTAAATTTACGGAAACTCAATTATTAGGATCAAAATACGTGATTTTCATTCTAACATTCGGCAAAACTTTACTGTAATTTTGTAAGCGAGCCAATCCCATTTTGTTACAGTAATAGAATGTATTCTAACAAAATTTTTTGGTGTAATGTTAACACTGGAACCATTATGTAACTGTGTAAATTGTATCTCAAAAAATATTTCAAGGAGCGTTGCTATAGTGTTTAAACTAAGATATGTAGGTTTATTAACTCTGTATCATACCATCGTTCTTTCTTATATAACATACTGCACCCTTGTAACTCATAAAGAAATCCACTCATATCAGACTAGAGATAGATCAAAGCATGTTATTCCCAAATTTAGATTGTCTTTATCTCGGAAATTATCCATTTTCATTGGACTGAAACTATGAAATGATTTAAGTGCTGGTATAAAAAATATTTCAAGCGTAAATTCGTTTAAAACCAAGTTGAATTCTCGATTAATAATGGAATATCAATAAAAATCTAGAATTAAATGTACATTCCTGTATTCTTTGTTTATGTCTTTGGCTCATTTAGTATTAAATGTACATTACTTGTTTATTATTTAATCATTTCCCATACATATAACACTGAATTCTTTGTACTGTATTGGTGTCATATCTTCAATAATAACGGAAATGGTTATTTTAAATCTTATGGAATATTTAAATATAGCTAAGGAGAACAAAGACATAATGATATCAATATTTATGGATTTGAGTAAGGCGTTTGATGTAATAGACCATAATATTCTATTTAATAAATTATATTGTTACGGCTTTAGAGGAGCAATCAGTGGTTGGTTTAAAAGTTATTTGTCCAGTAGATATCATTTTGTATCAGTAAATAAGGTTTGCTCAACTAAAGCGCTTGTCAAACATGGTGTGCCACAGGGCTCAGTTCTGGGTCCACTGTTATTTTTATTATATACAGTATAAATGACTTTCCATGTTCATCTGATATACTGAACTTCATAATGTTTGCAGATGATACAACTGTCTCTTTTTCTTGCAAAGATGTTAATACAGCTAAGAATATATTTCATTCAGAATTCATCAGTGTAATGAAATGGTTGACCACCAATAAACTCTTCCTAAATACCAGTAAAACAAATTTCATGATTTTTACTAATAAAAGAAATGTATATCTTGATGAACTTAATGTTAATGAAATCGCCATAAAGGAGTGTACTGTAACAAAATTTCTTGGTGTAATGCTAAATAAGAATTTGCAATGGAGTGATCATGTAAATTATATCGCGAAAAAGATTTCAAGGAGCGTTGCTATAATGTTTAAACTTAGAAATGTAGTCCCAAAACGAGTTTTATTGACTCTTTATCATACTCTTGTTCTTCTTTATATAACAAACTGCACCCTTGTTTGGGGAAACTCCGCTAACAACGCATTAAATGGTATCTTTGTCATCCAAAAACGAGCAATAAGGTTATTATCTGATGCTGATTTCCTTGATCACTCTAGTGCATTATTTAAAGAGCTAAACCTACTAAAGCTCAACGATATAACCAAACTGGTACATTTTATTTTTATTTACGAGTGTAAGAACAAAATCATTAATTTGCAATGGGTAAATAAATATTTTGTAACTCATCAAGAAATCCACTCGTATCAGACCAGAAATAGATCAAAGCTCGTTATACCTCAATTTAAATTGTTTTCATCTCAAAAACTACCCATTTTCATTGGATTGAAACTATGGAATGACTCGCATGCCGATATAAAAAATATTGTGAATGTAAATTTGTTTAAAACCAAGTTGAAATCCCGATTAATAATGGCATACTAACAAAAATCTAGGATTAATGTCCACTAATATTGTTCAATATTGTCCATTAATATTGTTTAATATTGTAATACATGTTTTAACTATTAATAATACTTATTTACTTATTTATTTATTTTTATTATTAATAACAACTAGCTGCTTATTTTTAATAAGAGCCCAGTAAAGCCTAAAGCTTAAGGGCCAAATTAAATAAAATAAATAGTCGAGCTTCAAAATTATTCTTGTCATTGTAAATTGAAAAAATGTATTTATTTTATTATTATTAATAAAGGTTATTCTATTCTAAAAAGGTTATTCTAATAACTTTGTCTGTACTTGTTTCATATCTATAATAATCAGGGACGGCCCAAGGGTTTTTGGTACTCTAGGCGAGCTATGACTTTGGCGCCCCCCCCCCTCACATTCAGTATAGAGAAAAATGAGAAGTTTAGAATGAAATTTTACCTTTATTTACTTGGCATTCGAAATGAACAACGTAAAAATAAAATAAATACTTTTATTGATTGTTTTCTACTTTTCATTAATCAAAACACAATTATAACAACATTTAGAACTTTGTTTTTCATGCTTTTGTTTCCGCAAATTGGGTAATAAGTTGTTTGAGACAAAGTTTTGAAGCTATTTTCTTGTTCTATCGAGATGGTGGCCAGGCAACAACAAATCTCTCTTGCAGCATGAAAGAACGAAGGTATGTCTTTATCAATTTTAACTTTGAAAAGCTACGCTCCCAACTAGCAACAGAAACTGGAAGAGTCAAGAGAATTCGAAGAGCAATGAAGATGTTGGGAAAGCTGTCTGTGAGTCTGTGTTCAGAAATAAACTTCAGTACATCTTGAGGTGTAAGACGTCTTGGAAGTTGTCGTCTTGGAAGTTCACTGCACAAATCTACTACATCAATATCTTTTGAATTTCTATGTTGTAATGCCGACTCTAGCTTCAAGCAATGTTCTAATACCCGTTTTGAAGTCTTATTTTGCAAACTGTGCACATCGTTCAAGAAACCAAGAATTGAATCAAGCTGCTGTATCTGCAAAAATCGTCCTTTAACTGACTGGATTGCAGTATCTAGGACTAAAAAGTAGAAGTTTACTTTGAATTTTTGTTTTGGATAATATAACTCATTAATAATTTAACTCAACATCTGACATGACAATGATGCAGTTTTACAAGTACAATATTTAATACGTTCGTTTACAAAGAGATAACGTATTAATATATTTTTTTAAATAGAGAAAAACATTAGCTTCCGTCTAATTTGGCGCCCCTTAAAGCCTGGCGCCCAAGGCGAACGTCTGGTTCGTCTATATGGTCGGGCCGGCCCTGATAATAACAACTTAAGATTAATATATAAGTACTGTATTTTCACTATTAGAGCGTTTTGTATTACTCTTAATTTAAACTTGACTTAGGCTATATGCCACGTATTTTATCTCTAGTTAATCTGAGAGCTCAGTAAAGCCTAAATCTTAAGGGCCAAATTAAATAAAATAAATGGTCCAATTTTACAATAACTTATTTTATATTAAAATTATTGTAACAACAAAAATTGTATAATTGAATTATTTATTTTTTTAAATAAAGAATTCCTTCATTTATTCATAACAATAATAAAATAATCAATCAGGAAGGCCAAAAACTGGCACAGCGCTCAGTGCAACTAATGCGTCTATTGAGCTAATTCATGGATCATTATTACAGTACCATCTGGAGTCGAACACCTGACCTTAGTTGTGTCTTCTCTTCGTCTATAGGGAAATAGTGTGTTACCCACTGAGCGAAGAACGCTTGCTGGAGTATGAATATATTATATATGTATCAAAGTTTATCTCTTGACGCGCTGACTTTGTGCAAAATGCTCATTTCTCGTTTTCTTTAACGCGATGTTTATGAGGGGTCACAAAATTAAATTCTGAATACTTAATTTCTTATTCAACCCTTAATATATTCTCAAATCTTTTTCTCACAAAAGAGTTTTGTTTAATAATATTACTCTGAAAAAATTAACTAATAATAATAATAATAATAATAATAATAATATTATTATTATTATTATTATGGATATTTCATGAATCTTGTAAAATAATTTCTGCCGTTATCGCATTAAAACATATATATATTATATATTATTAGTGATGGATCGAGTGGTCGGTTTTTCACAACCGCGGTTGCGGTTGTGTTTGCGGTTGTCGAATTTTTTCCAACCGCGGTTGCGGTTGCGGTTATCATATACTAGGAAAAATGCGTAATTATTAACTGGATTTAGCCACTATAGTGCGATTTAGCCACACTTGGTACATAATATATTACTAAATAGTATTTATTTAGTAAATACCTTATGTTGAACACAAGTTTTGCAATACACGCTACCGCTATTTGTGTGTTTGCAAAACTTGTGTTCAACATAAGGTATTTACTAAATAAATACTATTTAAATGAAGTATATTCTAAACTTATATAGCTATTATGAAAGAATAAGTCAAATTAATTAAAACCATATTTTGCACTAAGTGTGTTACCAGGATGAGGGACGAGGACCCATCGCACTGTTCATCCCACCTACCACTTTCCCCAGCCTCCACCCATTGGAAAGTTATGGATTATTATTCATTTGAAAAACTGATGTCAAACTTAATGACAGGCAGTGTGAATTTCAAGAATAATATTTTTGCTGCATTTTCACCTTTCAAGCGGCAACGCCTCTCATCGTACAATGTTCCCGCTCCACGCATAAGGAGACCCATCATTTTCTTTTTAAAAAAAGAAATATTTCTAATTAACCTAAAATTAAAATTAACTAAGCTTTTACAACCGCAACCGCACTTATGGAACGGCGGTTGCAGTTACGGTTGCGGTTGTGAATTTTTGTGCGGTTGTAGTGCAGTTGCGGTTGTGGTTGCGGTTATTCGATCCATCACTAATATATATATATATATATATACGCCTTGGTGGTGTAGTGGTTAGCATCGCTGACTAGGAATCCATCGGCCCCAGGTTCGATTTCTGGTGGCGGCAGGCGGCGCGCAGCTAACCCAGCTGTTCATCCTTCCACACAATAAAAGTTGGTTGATAGATAAATAGGCGCTTTGCGCAACCTAGTGGTTAAGAAGTTGGGTTGTTAATCGGGAGGTCGTGAGATGGAGTCCGGGCAACGACTTTGTAATTTCTGACCGCTCGTGGTGGGTCGTGGTCCGGATTCCGTGTTAAGTTGTAGGTCTAAGGTGGAGCAACAAACTTGACCTTGACCTTCGTCAAAATAAAAATTCGGGCGGAAGCAAAAACCAAGGTGTGTGTGTATATATATATTTTTTTTTTATGCAGGAGGAAGGGGTGAAGGGCATATATAAAATAAACATTTGGCTATGCATTCGAAGCAAATATAAAGGTTTCTTCTTCAAGAAAACGTAATAAATTCCCTGTTTTTAAAGTTTAGTAATGAAGAAAGACTATTTTAAACTTTGTACAAAAAAGTTAAAGATAAAACTTAAAAGTGGGAGAAAATTTTTATCCAGATTGAGAATCATTCTCGTTTTATCGCCCGTGAAAACAATGGCAGAGACACAGAAAAAATGAGACAGACGTAGACGGACATGTAGATTCATACATAAGAAGAGAGAGAGAGAGAGAGAGAGAGAGAGAATGAGTGTAAATATACAAGGAAATATAGCTGAAATTAGAAAGAATTACGTGAATAACAAATTTATGATACATAACTTATGTATTTAACTAAACAAAAACTCCCTCTTCACTGTATAACGGTATTTCTCTCTCTCTCTCTCTCTCTATATATATATATATATATATATGATGCAAACCCACAAGGAAAAAGAAAAATGATTCCAAGGTCTTTCGTGTATTCAGAAGTACACCTCGTCAGGGAATGAAGGGTGGAGGCAAGATGACCAAAACTATATAAACAGGACAGAAAAACAAAAAGATTAACACAAGATTAACAAGAGTTGATTAGAGACGAAAGGTATTTTAACAGGATATTGTCAATTTTATACATTCCCATACTGTTATTGAAATTATTTTTAAAATGAATAAATGCACATTCTAGATATATTCCTTTCAATTATATATGTTTTTAACGAAAGCTTTAGAACTATCCCACTTAATACTATGATTACATCTATACATATGGTTAAACAATGCATTAGAATTATTTGCTGTTCTACACGCATATGTTTTATGCGAATTTTAAAGTAAGGTTTTAAAAACCTCTGAATTTCACTGAAAATTCTGTTCCCAGAATACTCCTTTGGAAGAAAATACGCAGCATAGACAAAAATCTCAGTCAGGTATTATGTACGTCGGTGAATTTTTTCATACCGTATGTATAAAAGTATAAAAGTACCAAATGAAATAGTGCCAGTGCTTTTACAATGTGTATATATATATATATATATATATATATAATATATATATATATATATAATGAAAATTATTTCACGAAAGTAACACGTGAAAAATATTTATGATGAATAAAACCACGAAGGAAAGGAAACACAAAATGGTGCTCAAGCGCTTTCGTCTAATGACATCCTCAGGAACACTGAAGTACATAAAAAGGTTACAGCCTATATATAGGTTACAGAAAGAAAAAAAAAAAGAAAATAAATAACACCATTTTGTGTTTCCTTTCCTTCGTGGTTTTATTCATCATATATATATATATATATATATATACTCTATATGTATATATATATATATTTTCGATGTAGCCCACGCAATTCAACTATTGAATACCATCCAGCAAATACAAAGCCAACTGACAAATATAGGAATCCGAGAGCCGGATAGAAGGCATACAGAAAGACATTACATGCGATGTCGGGACAACGGGTATCGAAGCAGATAAAGAGAGGAAAATTCTCAGAGGATCACATGGCAACGAAACCGGCACCACCATACGAAAACGAATCGGAAACACAAGTATGTAAAAACGATAGGGAAAAAATAAAAATAATCCTAGCCAACATTCAGGGCCTTAAATCAAAGCATTCCCCAGACAAAGTTTTATACCTGAAAGGACTCATGCAAGAAACCGGAGCAGACTTTGTATGCCTCACTGAAATCCATCTAAAGGACTGCCAGGCGAACTGTGAAAACTGTGAGTTCTGTATTGACAAAAAAGAAATATAAATTGACAACTATAACAGCCTTCGAGCCGACAGAACAGTGAGACGTAAAGGAGGATGTGCTTTTTACACATGCGAAAGGCATATGGCAGAAATGTCTATAAGTACTTCAGACAGCTACGTAGAATGTGTAGCAGCAAAAGTTGAAAAACTAAATATGGTACTAATTGCAATGTACAGACCCCCAAACACACCAACCTAAAAATTTTCAGATTGCATTACAGAGCTAAGAAGCTGGGTAAAAGTTCTACATTCTCCAACACCAAATATTTTTCTCTGTGGTGATTTTAATTTCCCATTCATGAAATATAAAATGATAAGAAAATATATATATAAGGGGGATACACGGGAAGACCAGGAGCAGGTAAAACTGCTACTAGCTCTAGCTGATAAATTTACGTTAACACAAGAAGTAACAGAAAACACAAGAAAAAACAACTGCCTAGATTTGGTATTCACAAACAACAGCAACCTAATTGATACCGTAGAAATATTCCCAACTATAATATCCGATCACAACACTATTGAAATAACAACCAATATAAAAGCAACAGGAAAGGAAAGAACACGAACAACAGAAAGAAGCAAATTCGAAATTTTTAATTTTCACTCCAAAGCTATAAACTGAGAAGGGGTTGCATCCAGTATGGAAGTAATAGATTGGAAAACCATATTCAAGGCCAAGACAACGGAAGAGATGCTAATGACCTAAGAGGAGAAGACGCTGGAAATTGTGGAAAGACATGTTCCAAAAATACAACAAAGAGGAAAGAGAAGGAGGTTCGAGAGACAAAAGAGGTCATTGTTCCGAAACAGAAAAAGAGTGACTGCAAAATTAAGTAACTGTAAAGATAACAACATAAGAAAAATATTAAATGATAAACTGCAGAGTATAGATTGCGTCATACAGGAACTAATTGAGAAGTACAGAAAAAGAAGACAACGCTATAGAAGCGATAAAGGTTAACTCAAAGTACTTCTATAATTTTGCCAAAAGAAAGTCGAAAAATCACACGACTATCGGACTTTTGGAAAACGAAGACAGTGCTTTATCTGATGATCTAACAGAAGTATCTGAAATATTGAAGAAGAACTACAAGGGGAAAGTGTGACGGACTTCGACTTTACAACAGATGATATTACACAAGCTATAGAGAAACTAAAAGCACACTCAGCGGCAGAACCGGACAAATGTAATGCCACACTGATCAAAAACTGCAAGAATGCAATCGCTGAGCCATCCCCCCACTATATATATGGAGACGATCGCTAGACACGGGAGAAATATCGGGCATCCTGAAGAGCGCGAACATAGTCTCAATATATAAGGGAGGAGATCGATCCGAGGCCAAAAACTATAGGCCAGTGTCGCTTACATCTCTCACTAAAATATTTGAAAGAATAGTTAAACAGAAAATCTAGGACTTTTTGGAAACTCGAAAAAACTTAAATGATAACCAACATGGATTTCGGTCAGGCAGATCATGCCTATCACAACTAATGGAACACTACAACAACATTATTGATGCACTGGAAAGTTATGAAAACTATGATGTAATATACACAGACTTTGCCAAAGTGTTAGACAAGTGTGACCATGGAATCCACGAATCATAATACATAAACTGAAGTATATGGGAATAACAGGAAAAGTAGGGAAATGGATATATAATTTTCTTAGTGAGCGGCGGCAAATCGTTACAGTGCAAGGAATATCTACATCAGAATCAGAGGTCCTCAGCTCAGTACCACAAGGAACAGTATTAGCTCCACTACTCTTCATAATCACGCTAACTGACATAGATGAGGACGTTACCAGAGACAGCACAATAACATCCTTTGCCGATGACACAAAGATCAGTAGAAAAATAAGAAACCCAGAGGATGTAGGATCTCTACAAACAGACATGAAGAGAATCTACAAGTGGACGGAAGACAACAATATGAAGTTTAACACAGAGAAATTTCAACTGTTACCGTACGGAAAAAGGGAGGACCTAAAATCCATGGAATACTATACCCCAAATGGACAGGAAATTCAGAGAAATTCTAAAGCAAAAGATTTAGGAGTTATAATGACTGATGATGCGAAATTTGAAAACACAAAATAAGGTAGCAGAAAACAGAGCAAAGAGAATAACTGGCTAGATACTCAGAACCTTTAAACGAAGGGATAGGAATATGATTCCTCTACTGAAAACACTGATCATACTTAAGTTGGAATACTGCTCAGTCCTAACCTTCACATATAAAAAAAAGAAGACATGAGACAGCTAGAAGGGATTCAGAGAAGCTTCACAGCCAAGATCAAGGGGTGCAAAAAACTAAATTACTGGGAAGGTACGCGAATTAACCCTATATTCACTGGAAGGGAGGAGAGAGAGATACATCATTATTTACACTTGGAGAATAATAGAGAAACTAGTCCCTAATCTTACTCTGAACCCTATAACTTCCAAAACAGCAGTGGAAAGTAGAAAAGGAAGACTGTGTCGTGTTCCTAATTTAAAGGCTACAGAGGGAACATCCTTAACCCTGAAAGAAAATAGTTTTGTTGTGAGAGGACCAACACTGTTTAATCAGCTGCCCAAAGAATTAAGGAACACGAGTGGTGTTGCGGTGGCCATCTTCAAAAGAAGATTAGACGCCTGGCTCAGAACAATCCCCAATAAGCCGGGTGTACCTGGTTATGTGAGGTGGAGAGTACAAGAACCCAACTCACTACTTCACCAGGCCAACTCGAGAGGAAGGACGACAAGCTTGACCTTCGTGAAATGAGGAATCATCACACGGAACATTTGAAAGGTTGAAAGGTTAAACGGTATATATATATATATATATATATATATATATATATATATATATATATATATATATATATATATATATATATATACAGGGTGTTTCAGGTCGACCCTAGAAATATGGAAATTGTGAAATTGGGGAATTTGTAGTTTGTATTTGGTATTTGGTATTTGATATTTGGTATTTGATAGTTTGGTATTTTGGTATTTCTAGGGTCTAACTGAAACGCCCTATATATATCAGGGCTAGCAGGTCGGACCCGGACCCGGACCCAGACCCGGGTTTAACCCGAAAGTGAGATAAGACCCGGACCCTGACCCGGACCCGTTAGTGAATTAGAAAAAAGACCCGGACCCGGACCCGGACCTGAAAGTGACTTTTAAAATTGACCTAGACCCAGACCTGACCCGAAAGTGAAGGACCCGCACAGCCGGGTTTTTAGTTTACAAAATTTATGTGCGCGCCTTCAAACTGTGTCACTGAGTGCGAAGTTTGATGCAAGTGTGATACGGTTTGAAAAATGTCCTCGCCTCGCGAAAAAGAGAGATTCATCTGGGAAACTGATCCATCAAGATCCCATGAAATGGTGGATGGAAATGGGAGGAGAATTAAAACAGGCAGCCTTGGTAGCATTGTCTACTCCGTGCACGCAAGTTAGCGTTGAGAGATTGTTCTCCGCTCTAAGCTTCATTCTGAACCCGCAAAGAAATTCTCTTTCGCAATCATTATTAGACGCAGTATTGTTTTGCGATCGAACGGTGTTGGGGAATAAAGTCTTCTCAAATAAAATAGTGTAGAATAGTCATAATAAAAATATTTCAGTTAAGAAGCGCATATATATATATATATATATATGAAAATTATTTCACGAAAGTAACACGTGAAAAATATTTATGATAAATAAAACCACGAAGGAAAGGAAACAGAGTGGTGCTCAAGCCTTTTCGTCAGTGTTCCTGAGGATGTCATTAGACGAAAGCGCTTGAGCACCACTCTGTGTTTCCTTTCCTTCGTGGTTTTATTCATATATATATATATATATATATATATATATATACGGTCCTGGAGCCTTACCCTACCAGGACAAGAAACTACGTAACCTTGTCGAGGTGTAAGTAGCTTAAACCGACTGGAATATCTGCCTGGAAATCTGGAAGGAGATTTCTGTAACTTGCGGGGGGCAACAGGCATCCGGAAGGTACTAGTTAGTAGTTTCGAACGAGCCACGAAAGGCCTAGCAAGCCTCTGGTGGTTTTCTTTTGCTCAAGTACAACGCAGAGAGCCTCGGAACGGACGAACCACGGTTACGACTTTGGCGCGAAAACGGACTTTCTTTTGGATTGCTACAATAAATGTCGGAACACTTAGAGATAAATGCGAAGAAATAGTTGAGTTCATGGAATCGAAATCTATATTCATTATGGGAATCGCAGAAACCAGATGGAGAGGTGAAGGAACCAAGGTACTGCACAGTGATTATAAGTGCATATACAAGGGCAGAGAAGAGGATACCAGGTCGGGGGTGGCAATTATACTGTCCCCCGATTTTCTGAACATGTTGTTGGAGTGATAATGAAGAGTGAGAGATTGATGGGAGTGACCCTAAGCCTAAACGGAGAGAGACCATCGGTAATCCAGGCATATGCACCGCAGAGTGGAAGATCACAGGAGGAAAAGGAAACTTTCTATGAGGATCTTCAGGGAATGATAGATGGGTTGCCTTATGGACCAATAATTTTGATGGGAGACCTAAATGGCCATGTGGGTGGAGATCGAAATGGAAATGAAGACGTGATCGGGGCATTTGGTGTGGGGAGAGAAATTTGGAAGGGGAAATGCTGGTAAATTTTTGTGCAAGAAATGTTCTTAATATAATGAACACATTTTTTAAGCACCAGGAATCACATCTCTATACGTGGTATGGATGGAATAGTAGAACCGGAAATTATGGTAAGAAGTCTCAGATAGACTTTATTGTGGTGGATAAAAAGTCATTGGTGAAAGATGTAAGAGTAGTACCATCTGTTTCTTTTGACTCGGATCATAGACTTGTTAAAGCCAAAATTTTGCTTCCAGTACCACAAAATATAAAAAAGCCTAGAAGGAGAAAAGTGTGCACGGAGAATATACCATAAAAACTGGAAGAGATTAGAACTAGAATTGAGGAGGCTTTCGGACAAAAGGTAGCTACGGAAATAGTGAAGGAGGTTTGGGTTGAGTTTAGGAGAACGATGGAAGGAATACAGCGAGAGGTGATTGGAGAAAGGGTAGTTGGAGGGTCAAAAAAGAAAAAGACGGCATGGTGGACCCAGTAGGTAAAGGAGGCAGTGACAAATAAGATGCCTGCAAACAAGGCAAGAATATGTCCAAATGAGAAACCACACCAATGAGGTTAAAAGAAGAGCGAAACGCTCTGTGTGGGAGAAAATAGGTAGAGACTTAGAAGAGGATTTTCAAGGCTCGAAGAAGTTATGGTATAGCATGGCTAAGAAGTATAAAAATGGAGAAAGCAAAAAAACAACAGTGGCAATTAAAAATGCACATGGTGAAGTCCTCACTGATAAAAGCGAGGTGGCCGCACCTGGAACGAATACTTTAGACATCTTTTGAATAACGAGAACCAATATGATGAGGTGAGACGGGAGGAGCGGGTAAATCATGAGGAGTATGAGGGGGACAGAGAGATCACTAGAGAGGAGGTTATTCAAGCATTAAAGAGGATGAAGAATAATAAAGCTCCCGGACCGGATGCAATTGTCACATAAACACTAAAAGCAGCTGGTGATCCTGCTGTGGACTGGCTGCTAAGCATTTTCCGGGTGGTGTGGTCGCAGGGAATTGTACCGGCAGATTGGGGCAGAGCAATTATATGTCCTATATACAAAAAGAAGGGAAGTGAGCAGGAATGTCAAAACTACCGTGGCATATCTTTGATGTGTCATGTGGAGAAAATATATGAAAGGATTTTGGAACATAGGATACGAAACATACTGGAACCTGGGTTACTGGAGTATCAATGTGACTCGTGCAGGCCGGAGTACTATAGATCAAATTTCAGCCATAAGACAATATCTTGAGAAGAGCCGAGAATTCAATTTGGACCGCTTCATATGTTTTTTGGATCTGGAGAAAGCATTTGATAGTGTGCCCAGGGAGAAGCTGTGGGTGGTTTTGAGTGAGAGAGTGCCACCCAAGCTTCTGAGAGCAGTAATGAGCACCTATAGGGTCTCCCAGAGCAAGGTGGTGGGATCGGAGGAGTGGTTTGATGTAAGTACAGGAGTTAAAGAATGGAGTGTTCTCTCACCCATTTTATTTATTGCCCACATCAACAGGGTTATGGAACACATAACTGAGGAAATTGAAGAGGAAATAGAATTTTTTCGATATGCTGATGATGTGGCTGTTGGAACTAACACAGCACAATCCCTGGAGAGAATTATGCTGAGGTGGGATGAGAGATTGAGGGAGTATGGACTGAAACTGAATTATGATAAAACTAAATATATGGTGGTAACGAGGGGAGCGAACGAGGATGGAATCTTTGTTGGGGGAAGGGAAATGAAAAAGACGGACACATTTAAATACCTTGGTAGTGTGATAGCAAATGATGCGGGTATGGATGCAGAGGTGAATGAAAGAATTGCTAAATATAGCAGGAATGTTTCCTACCTGTACCCCCTATTAAAAGACCAAAACATCCCTAAAAAGGTAAAGACGCATATATACTCAACAATATTGAAACCAATCTTACTATACGGCAGCGAAACTTGGGCCCTAACCACAAGGACGAGGGGAAAACTACAAGCAGCTGAAATGAGGGTCCTGAGATTGATAGAAGGAGTAAGTAGACTGGATAAAATAAGAAGACGATTGGGTGTAACTTCGGTTAATGAGAATATTGAGAAGAACCAACTGAGATGGTACGGGCATGTCCAACGAATGCCGATGGAAAGGACAGCAAGAAGAATGCTGGAATGGGCCCCTCAAAACAGAAGACCAGTTGGAAGACCCAAGATCCGATGGATGGATAACATCAAGAGTGCTGTCGAGAAGTGTGGAATCAGTCTCCAACGGGCGAACTTGATGTGTGGAGATCGTGAGGCATGGAGGAGTCTCGTCCGAGGACTCCCAACTGACAGACCACTTTATGGTCTACCAGGCGCCTGGTAAGAAAGGTAAGATATATATATATATATATATATATATATATATATACTGTGTATATTCAAAATAAAAAAAATCAGTTAAAAATTCAGAAATCTCTTTCCTGTCTGTCTTGCCATAACTTTCAATCTAGATTCTAGGAGAAATAAGTATAGGCGATGCCGCTATATCAATATCTGTTTTAAAGGAGTTCACAGAATACGTTGCCTTCAAAATATAGACATTATTACTATCAAATGACTTTAATTATTTCATATTATCGGTTTTATTTTTGTTTCTTAAGATAAACAAAGTATTTAATTTTAATGCAAGATGATAATTTCCATTTGAGTTCACTCAAAAAAATATAGAATTTGTTTTCACAAAATTAATTAAAATTTAGAATAAGGGGGCTGAAGAGAGCAATCATACATCGTATTTTGCCCCTTAGCAATGCGTGTATAAATAACTATATCTAGTTACTATTAAATATTAATACAATTAATACACCTACTTTCAAACATTTCTAAAATCGGATTAATTAATATATATGGTTAGGCTACTATCGTATAGCCCTATAATAGTTTACTATGTTTCAGAAAACATGTTAATGTAGCTACGGTAGCAGTCTTATTACCTATCCTATACCAGATTGTAATTATTACATTTTTAATAATGGACCCGACGCAGACCCGGGTCATATACTGAAAGACCCGGCAGGACCTGAAAGTGAACTTTCGGGTCCGACGCGGACCCGGACCAGGACCCGAAAGTAAATTAGAAAAATGACCCAGATTCAGACCCGACCCGAAAGTGATAGAGACTAGTGATGTAGCGGATGTCATTTTTTTCACATCCGCGGATGCGGATGAGGATGTTTGATTTCAACATCCGCGGATGCGGATGCGGATGCGGATGTCTACATTTTCGTTATTTTTTAGGATATATTCGAGATTTGTTGTGTTTAACGTATATAATAAGTTATTATATAGAGAGAGCTGTAGCTATAATGTAGTATAATTGATTAATTGTACAATAATTGCTGTACTTTTCTCTGAACATATAAAATAATATCAAGCATCTAACTAATATAGAAATCAATTAGTGAATTCGTCTGCAAATAAATTCGTTATATTTTGTTGAGTTTCAGCCACAATTAGAAACCATAATTGTGTTACCAGGATGCGGGACGTGAACCCAACTTAAATGCACCCCACCGACCTCTTTCCCCAACCTCCACCCTTATAGAAAGAGATCTTTAATTAGCTTGATAACTATTTATATTAAGTTTAAAGTTTTATTAGGCATATTTATAAATGAGTAATTAAAATAAAGTAAACTAAGATGTTCATCGTTTAATGTTCAAACTTAATTATAGGAAGGTTATGCTTAAGGAACATTAATTTTTCTGCCTTTTCTGCTGCCAGTCTGTTTCTCTTTCATCATATATTAATCCAGCACTGCTAAATAATCTCTCGCTTGGTACGTTTGTTGGAGGACAGGCTAAATGTTTCCTTGCAAGTTTACTCAAGTATGGATAGATATTCTGCGTATTTTTCCACCAACTAATAGGATTGTCACATGCAGCCAGGCGTTTTTCTTGGTGATAGCTCTCGATCATTTTTACTACATCTTTTGACATCGCGTAGGTCTCGTCATTGCTGCTTGACTCAAGAAACTGAGAGACAGATTCTGTGATAGATTTGCTTGTTGAAGGTGTTGGTTCTGTCACTGAAACTTTTATTCTTTTGGTGGGTGGCGAAGCGACAGATTCAAGAGATTGAAGCTCTTCAACTGCTTTGCCAAGTGATGATTTAACTCGTTCTAATGTACTAGGTGAAAATAACTTAGCTTTGTAACGTGGATCTAAGTAGGTTGCAAGAGAGTAATTTCATACAAGAACAGCCTCTCGTCTTGTCGCTTGCATCACTTTTGCGCACAATGAACTAGTTCTATTAATATAGTAGAATTTGATAATTTCCGCTTATTAATGACATGTTATCTCAACGGTCCACATCCGCACGACATCCGCAGTCCAAAGTGCGGATGCGGGTGCGGATGCGGATGCGAGAAAATGTGCGGATGTTCCGCGGATGCGGATGCGGATGTGACCTACATCACTAATAGAGACGCACAGCCCTGATATATATATATATATATATATATATATATATTGTAAAAGTGATATATATTATATATATATATAATTATATATATATATAATAATATAATATTATAAAAGTGATTATATATACTGTATATATATATATATATATATATATATAGGATACACACAGACCGTGCATGGAACAAGGAACTCTTCTGGGAAAATTAAATCCACTATAGTCCGAATAAGTAATGGTAAAAGACAAACACTAGTTTTTTCTCTTTCATGATGTCCATCAGCAGCGGGCGCGATAGACCGCACGAGACGTCCCCCTTCCCCGACAGGAGGAGGAGCCAACCCATGTACAGTGGCGCTTGCGAGCTAACTGGTACAGCGCTCCCGCGCCGTCGTCCCACCCCCGCAACAACGACCTGACCCACCCGCACGCCCTCGCGAAGAGGAAGAAGATACGGAGAGATAGACCGATCGAGAGGGAGAGAAAGAGAGACGCGGGAGTTTGAAGTGGCTGGGCTCTCCCAGGAGTTACAGAATGTACTTATATGTGTTTGGCTTAGAAAACGTTCAACGCCCCCGACTAATTTCTTTGGTGTTCGCGAGCCCAGCGAAGAGGCTACGGGCAGGAAAGACCGAAGAGCGGACGGACGACGAAAGCCGCCGCTACCGCGTCCGACGGACGATCCACGCTACCGAAACACCTCGAACGCCGGAGTGCAACGGGGGGGGGGGGTAGAACGGTCTGGTACCCCTCGCAACGTGGCACGAGCACGCGGTACCGCGGCATCTCCAGAAGGGATTCTACCTTCAGAGGCGTTCAGGCATAAATCCCGCGGACGATAGCTTCGCACCAACGACCTATCGGCCGAGTGCCGCACCAGAGGTCCGAACCTGCTGTTCCTCTCGTACTGAGCAGGATTACTGTCGCCGCAGATAGCTGGTGAGGGAAGCTATATTTTGGGGCCTCTTTGCGAGTAACCCGATGCCCACGTTGGGCTTTCCATCATGAAAAAGAAAAAAACTATAGTATTTGTCATTTACCTTTACTTATTCGAACTATAGTGGATGTAAGTAGTATAGCCGCAAAAGGGTAGAGTGCAGGAATGTTGCACTTTATTACGTAATGTTGCAATGTTGCACTTTATTACGTAATGTTGCAATGTTGCAAGGGGGGTGTTGCGAGGGGTGGGGTGTTATGCAACATGTTGCAAAATGGGTGGGAGTGTTATGCAACAGTTTGCAAAGGGGGGTGGGGGTTGCAAAGGGGGTGTTGCAAAAAATCCCCAAAAGTTGCAAAGGGGGGTGGGGGATGCTGCAGGTGCGAAACTTGGAGGAGGCGTTATCCCCCAAGAAAAAGGAGAGAAAGGAGGAGAGGTGTTCACCTGGCAGGAGCCAAGTGCATATTAAGACTTCAGCCGAGTAGGCGTTGTCTTATAGGTTCCTAATCAGCCAGTTGGCTTAGAAGGAGCCAAGGGGGGAGGGGTACACCTGAAGGGGTAGGGAGAGAGAGAGAGAGTATCGGCCTTTGTTGCCGATTGCAAGGGCTTGGAGGCGGAGTTCTCCCCAAGCTATTTTCGTATACCTAACCTAAGAGGCCTCTAAGGGGTTTTCCCAAAGGGCCAGAAAGAGAAAGGACCAGAGGTCCTTGCTCAGCTGGGAGCCGAGCTTGTATGACTCCGTCATCAGCCTCTCGCTCTTTTATAGACCTCTAATCCGGCTGAGTTGCCAGATAGCGCCATGTATTTAATAGAAGGCTGAGTTGCCAGTTTGTGCTATATATTTAATTAATTAATTCATATATTAATCGAAGACTGAGTTGCCAGATACCACTTTTTAACATTATTATGGAGAGTTGCCAGGTACCATTTTAATTGTATACATTATTATAGACTCCTAATCAGCCAGTTGGCTTAGAAGGCGTAAATGGCTTGAGTTGCCAGATACCACTTTTTAACATTATTATGGAGAGTTGCCAGATACCATTGTATACATTATTATAGACTCCTAATCAACCAGTTGGCTTAGAAGGCGTAAATGGCTTGTTCAGGTTGAGTTGCCAGATACCACTTTTTAACATTATTATGGAGAGTTGCCAGATACCATTGTATACATTATTATGGAGAGTTGCCAGATACCATTGTTCAGGTATAAAGTTGCCAGATTGTACCATTTATTTTCTTAAAAGTTGGTTTAGAATTCCGCTAGTAGGTTTAGAAGGCGTAACATGATATAATTAACCAAAAGAATTAAGTAAAACAACATTGCATCATTCTGTTTATTATAAATATATAGAAAATAAATATACATTTGAATGATGAATAATAATAGAAATATGAACTAGGAATATGCATATAATCTGTCAATATAACAGTACAGGAGAATATATACACGCACACACACAATTATGGAGATATATAGAAAATAAATATACATTTGAATGATCAATAATAATAGAAATATGAACGAGGAATATGCATATAATCAAAAAAATATATACACAGACACACAATTATGGAGATATATAGAAATAAATATACATTTGAATGATCAATAATAATAGAAATATGAACGAGGAATATGGATATAATCCTTCAATATAACAGTACAGGAGAAATATCACAAATATGTTAAATATATAAATACATTTCACTTTTTTTTTTCAAAATACTAAACTCGCACTTAATCGAGTCTACAATTACATCATTATTGCTCTGCATTACGCAGTATATGCGGTTTAATAATATTTCACCGCTTAAAGTATAGGGAAACCTGTACTCGATATGAAGGGCTTTCATATCGTTCAGTACTATTTTTGTTCCCACTTTACAACCGGTTGGTAAGTCATCTTTAAATACGTCTAGAATACAATCAAAAGCACGCACAAAGAGTTCATCGTTAGCTACATTATTAAACACAAGTTTATAAACACGCTTTTCCAATCGAGGGTTTATTTCTACCGACCCGAGCTTTTCAATCGTGAACTCGTCTTCACTCAACATAGCGGCAATTGAAATAATCTTCTAAATCGTTACGACAACTGCGCGTTATATAAAGAAATAGTTCTTCAGGGTGAACGGTGTAGGTGAGCTCAGCCTTGTACCAGTCAATTGCTTTGTACCAAAGTTCATGGTATTTCAAAGAGTCTAAACTTTTTAAATAAACGTCCAGCTCTAGACCATTCTCACCTTGTTCAGCCCTACACTCGGTAAACCCATCGAGCAGAGCGGTGTATGCGTATTCAAGTACTGTATCAAAATAAAGCATATCCGTAACACGCGCGTCTAATATAGGTTTCAGCTTGCGGAATCCGACGATTTCAAACATTCTGTCGAGGATGAAACGGTTTCGCGTAGGAACAAGAGCGTTATTATCAGAAGCATTCTTCCACATCAGCCGTATATCAATGCGGCCGATCGTTATTTATACACAACGTACATACAACGGCGTATGAGGGTGCGTCACTAATCTGCTCTCTTCTTGTACCTACGTTAGCAGGTATTTTATAACGATCTTCACTCCACTTCTCAACTATCACGAAGATTCTATTCATCTCCTCGACACTTAAATAAACCCGTTTGTTTGTTTGTCTACATTCCGTTTCCAGTACATAGCTAACGGTACCGGATTTACGCCTGAACACGCGCAACGATTTCGTCACGGACACATCGTACGAGGCGTTGAGAATGCTGCTCAAAGGAAGTTCCATCGTATTCGAGGAGCGCACGTCCACTCGGTTCAAGCTCTGAGATAACTATGAGCCGTGTGAGGCACGCAGGTAGGCAGGAACGGTTCGATGGGCGGCTGACTCGATGATACGTGAATGGGCTTGTTCGAACTCGTATGATCCGCGAGTCGCACCATAATCGTGCGGCGAATTGTTGTACATATTGGGTAGGTGTTTTTCCGCTACAAGAATTAATTTCGGTTTTATCACTACCAGACTACGCACCAGACAGTTTCCCTCAGGATAATTTTCACGAACTAGGCACATTTTATAATGTTTTACTAAACATCTTCACACTCCGGCGCACTATTTGAGAGGAACATATGCTCATATTTTTCCTTTCTGCCCATCAAACGATACTCGTCTCTAAAGTCTGTTAAAAACTCACGCAGGGCACTAGCCACAACCTCACTACGAACCTCATCATGATATACATTAATATAGTGATAAAAATACTTAAGATTGTCCATGATCACGAGATTCACATTTTCAGTCGTAGGGTATGAGTAATCGACATGGTGTAACATGACGTAATACCGCTTGTCACACCACCCATCCACAAGACTCATTATCCATACCTGCTGCTTCTCTTCTGCACGCGTTGTTTCTTTTACTTCACGGTATATGTGAGACTTTATAAAGTTTAGCTCTACAGCATACTTCAGCACATCGTCTGTGCAACGAAAGCCTTCAACGGTCTCACCAGAACATCCGTAGAGTATTTGTACATCTTGCAACTTCGCACAATCCAATGTGGTTTTAAAAGAGGCATAGGAGGGGGGAATAGGAAGTTTTTCGGTATCCACCACATCCTGGCACTTTGCTGAATACCATTTCATAAACGTTGTACAAGCAATATTAAAGGTAGCCATTTGAATACACGTCTGATCTCCTTTTTTTCTTCTACGCTGGCGAATACACGTCTGATCTCAAGGGCTTACTGCAGTCGACTGACCACGTAGGGAATCCCAGATAGTAGCATGACTCACGTTGCTGGTTTTACAGTGGGCGGAGCTTAGAACTTTCACCTGTGCACACACATACACAACAGTGGGCGGAGGTTAGAACTTTCACATGTGCACACACAAAGGAGAAAGTGAAACGTTAATTGAAACATGATTTATTTAATAAACGAGATATTCAAGTTATATATATTTACAAATACGATTTAATAAACGAGATATTCAAGTTATATATATATTTACAAATACGTGTAATAAATAAGTTAACAATAGATACATCAAAGATTATATACAAGACAAATACGTGTCATAAGTAAGTTAACAATAGGCGCATCAAAAGTTATGGTATCCAAAGGGTACGGTATCATAGGTACCCGGTAACTGGTAACGTTTCCTATAGGTGTTACGGCACACCTTCGTACCCCTAAGTTCCTTCACGCCCCCCAGCTTCTGCGCCCGAAAATTGTGGGTGCCTACAATTAGTTGGGGAGGTCGTTCGCCCTCATCATCGTCCAAACACACTAGATCCTTCAACGATTCAAAGTTAACAACCCGCCGATTCGCATGGTTGAGCGTAATACCCTTTGCCTTCACGATATATTTCATATCCTCCCCCACCCTGACCCGTACCCCATAAGTTTTAGGTCCTGTTGAGACAAAAGAGTCGGCGTATGCGTTGTCCCCATACTCATCCTTGATCTCATCAGTGAGCTCGCCGAGGAACTCCCCAATAGCGGGCATGTATTCACCCTCCCTCTCTGTGAATATCACGTTATCTGTATCGGCATACAATACTCTCCGCCCAAGAGAATGCAATAGACCCCAAAGTTTTATACGGGCGTAGGCTGTTGTGAAGCTGGCCACAGGTATGTTTGTAACCCTTGGGGTATCTGTGGCCAATTCAGTGTTGTTGTACTTTATTATGTAAGTATTACCTACATTCACGATCTCCATGACCTCTTTATCAGGAGCAGTGGCATAATCCCAGACATCACTATAACTATGTGCCAAATGAATGTTCCCTTTGCCGGTATTCTGTGCAAATTTTCCCCATAGACTGTTTAGACACAACTTTGCACTAAAGCGCTTGCCAGGATTCTTTGCAATTTGGGCACGATCAAGTTGTATACCTTCGCGGTCGCGGTAACGTTGAATATAGGCAGACTTTTCATCTTCGGTATTAACTCCTCGCGGATACCCTGATGCCTCAACCTTATCCTTCAAAAATGCGTTTATATATGGTGTGAAAAGGTTGGGTAGCTTCTGAAACCTCCACACCTCATGTATCTTCAGTATTCTATACCCATTGCGTACGGCTAGGGCCAGCTCAGGACTTGTATATACGCCTCTGATCTTACGCTGGTGGGGTATATGGTTACAATCGCCGTTATTCTCTTCGCGCACTTCACGCACAGGGGAAACATGAGCTTGTGGTCGATAACGACAGGTAAGATTGGCATCCATAAATTGCGTGGGGGGAGTACGTCTACGAAAGCGAGCCCAAAGTAACGATCATTCAAATTTCTTGAAAATTCATTGATGGAGGGCAGGTTAGGTCCCACCAGTTTCTCAGGAGCGCCCACGGGGTACGGATTGTTCTTCATCACGTATGGGTATAAAGAACAGAAATCGTAGTAATGGAGCTTCACGCCCTCCGTAGGTGGAAAGTATAGTCTGAATGGATTTGTACGTCCTCCAAACAAGCTATCACCACAGTTGAGAGGATCCAGCACCATTGAACGCTTGATCGTGTTTATTTCCTCACGTTACACCTCGTCTGTCTCCATCCGTGCATCATATTCATGCTCCCACTAGACTTTGTGAGTGAACTGTGATCCTATAAGTTGATCGCGGGTGTGGGTCCATGCAAGACAGTCGGCAGGAGATCTACCGTGGATATCTCCGGCGATCCGCACTCAGGACGGGGGCATCCATGCCACCAGCATCCGTTAAAGAAGTACACAGTAGGGTGGATCGATTTTACATTTTTTTCGATTTCCATATTCTAATAGAGACAAAACCTTGCGCATGCATGAGGAAATAGCCTCTGCAAACTCTTAGCTTAATAGGTAATCATCTCCTGCCCCCGGCAGAGCGATGAAAATCATATTTTAGTAGTCAAAAACGTATTTTTCTTATAATTTTTAAAATATTTCAATATGCATCAAAATTATGCGTGTGTGTTATTTCATGCCTAAGCAACGATATAAATGCTATGGGAAATATATAAATATTATTAAGACAAAGAGCCGATCTGAAAATATGTATATAAATTACCTATTTTTTCAACATTTGACGTTGTTGCCGGGGGCAAAAGATATTAACGTAGGACAACGCGCTTGGAAAAACGATCATATGAGGTCTTTTTCACCGACTTTATAGTTATTAGGAATAATTTTGATGCATATTGAAATATTTTAAAAATTATAAGAAAAATACGTTTTTGACTACTAAAATATGATTTTCATCGCTCTGCCGGGGGCAGAAGATGATTACCTATTAAGCTAAGATTTTGCAGAGGCTATTTTCTCATGCATGCGCAAGTTCTTGTCTCTATTAGAATATGGAAATCGAAAAAAATGTAAAATCGATCCACCCTAGTACACAGTCTTCACACCAGTGACACGGTTTTCACTTAACCCATCAGCCCAAAAAACACGACCATTAATCTTAATGGGTACTTCACCCGTGTTGCGGGCGTGCTTTATGTATACACCTGTCTGTTGCTGTAGGTGTATGAGCCAGTAAATAGCCTTGTGTCCGTAACTGCGGGGGTTGTTTCGGTGAATAATGGCTAAGGTGGCTTTAGGCATGAAGTTATTCTTGAACACCGTAAAACATAATGACGCGATGGTGGTTGCGACTTGCAGCGGATCGCATTTGAAACGGCCTATGTACATCCTTCTAAAGGCCTGGAAACATACTCTAAGCACGCGCACATCATTCACGCAATAACGCTCACATTCATCAGCTATATTATAAGGGTTACTTTCATTAAAACTGTTGTAGTATCGATCAAAGTCTTCACGTTCATCTACACTCATACAGTCATAGTTAAAATAATGTTTGGGTGGTGGTGGGCCTACGTAGTTTAAAGTCTCGCTGGTAAGGAAAGTGTAAGGGAAGTATCCTTTGGAAACTTCAGCTGCTACTCCCATCACCTTGGGTAGCTTTGCTAATTTACAAGGTGTGAATAATAAAGTGTCTTTAAATTGTACATTGCCTCTTATTTGCATCTGTATTAATTTGTTGCCTCTTTTCAATGGATCACCTGTAAATATCTCAGAGGATGCGTGTTCAAGCAACTCCTTATAAAGGAACTGCGTGTCAAACTTTGCCCCGTTATGGGCGAGAATATACACAGTCATTTTTTTGAACTTGTCGGCTAACTTGACAATATAGGATACAAATAGTTTCACAGGACTATCGCGGACATTCGTTTTAAAAACGTTTGTCCGTTTACCGCATTTGGGGCACTCGTCACATTCGATCCCCATACACTCATCACAGATGGTCTGGCTCACAAGTAAATGTGGAATTACCTCTTTGGTTTCAGCGTTCGTATATGTTTCTATATCATAGTATACAGTTATACAAGGGTTATTTTTAGGCTTAACATCTTTCATATAACATACATGCTTTACTCCATCCGCCTTATACTCCACCTGGCATGTAGGATAGTGAATTTCGTCACACTTGTGCTTAAATTTTCCCCAATTATCCATTGTGTGAAACATACCACATTCACAGATTCTCATTTTCCTGCACGTGCCAATTGATTTATGGAGCTCAAAGCAGCTATTATTGAAGAATGTGCGTCTACACACATCACAGTCTCTCTTCTCAGCTTCAACTACACGGCTTTCACATTTGGTGCTTTTACACTGTTCACATACCATGTGACATTCTTTACAATGTCTCACTATATCATCCGCAAACTCGAGGCACCCCTTACACAAATCATGATGTCTCCCATATTTTCGACTTTTGTCATAACTCGCGTAAAGCCACCTTATATGACGGATGGGGAGATACGTTGTCCCCGACAATCCTAAAATAAGTAGGGGTCTTGTACGATCTCTCACACAGCTTTTAAAAACATACACAGTCATACAACGATCATCCAACCCAAATACAACTATACGGACATTCATTTCTTTCCTGTTCTACCCTTCTCAGCTCTTCAGGACCCATATTACAGTCAAATTCAAGTTCACAGTCTGCAGCTAGTTTACGGGCACGCTCCACGGCCGTAGGCAACCAAATTTTTTGAGCCCGTGTATTTTGTACAGTAAACATGTTAGCCAAGACTACTGCTATAAAGCCGCAACCACGATCGACGTTTATATGCCGTCTATAAATAGCTTAAGAATTGAGGTTAAGAGTATACGGTATGGCACTATGACCCGCAACACGGAATACACGATCAATATTTACCGTGAAGTTGTCCATATTGAAGGCTATACTACTTTGGGCAGCTTGCATTATACGTCCTAATATATATTCTACATCTTCAGCTGCCAAACGTCTAAATGGCACTACTACCCAATAATCATCCACATCACCGTCATCTGGCCCGAATCCGAAGGACAGACTCGTCCTGACTTCACGCTCGTCGCGGTTCTGAAGAGCAAACTCTACAATACGCTGTACAACCCGGCGTAGCCCGCGACACAATTCCATTGCTATACATGGCTCTAGGGTCGACCCTGACTCTATACCGATTTCTAGTCAAGGCTGGGGTGGGGGCTGCGGAGCGCACCAACTCAAACGTTATATCATCCTCAACAGAACGGGGGGCGACTGTGGCATATGAATAAGGGGATATATTAGCGGGAGGTGCTGCTGGGGGGATTGTTGCGTAGGAGGTTGAGGGTTGGGGATCTATTATTGTAGACTCAACAGAACGGGGAGCAACTGTGGCGGATGAATAAGGGGATATATTAGCGGGAGATGCTGCTGGGGGGATTGTAGGAGGTTGAGGGTTGGGGATCTATTACTGGTGCAACACGCGCGTATTTCGGTCGCTTTATACCTGACATGGGGTTCTCTTCATCATACCTCCGCTTTGGATGTGCTACCGGTATCGCTGGTGAGGGTTCGTTGGCAGGGGAGGAGATCACAACTACACTGTCGTCGAGGTCATCCGTAATGTCGATGATGGGGTGCTGTACCTCATCATCATTCACGGTTCTGTGGGAGAAGAAAACAAAATATAAGGAACAGTAGTCAAAATTTGTAATATTTTGTAAATGATCCACTTAGGAGTGTGACGTGTTAGAAATGGACTCTGTAGAAAAATTCAGATTCACAAGCCCATCCACATGTATTATATCTGGACCTACAGGATGTGGTAAAATTGTGTTTATGCTTAAAATCATTAAAGAAAAGGGAGAGATGTTCTCGAAATTTGTGCATAAAGTTATATGGTGCTATTCGACGTATCAATCAGTGTTCAACGAGTACCAAGATGATATTTTGTTCCACAAAGGCGTATATGACGTTAATTCGTTAAAGGGAAATGAACATACAGTCATTGTAATTGACGATCTCATGTTGGAGATGGATAAAACGTTTGCCGAGACATTTACAGTATTCTCCCACCATCTTAACATAAGCGTGTTCTTCATCAATCAGAATCTATTTTTCAAAAATAGATACATGCGCGATATGTCGTTAAATACGCAATATCTAGTCTTATTCGCACAAAGTAGAGATGTATCACAAATTGGGGTATTAGCCAATCAAATGTTCCCGAATCAGCGTAAGGAGTTTTTGGAAGTTTATAAAGAAGCTACAAGCACGCGTTACGGATATTTGCTTTGCGACCTTCATCCGCGAAATACGTTTAGAGTGCTTCTACGAACGAATATATTTCCAAACGAGCCTGAAACGGTGTATATTCCAGAATGACAAAGAGACTAAAGAAATACCGTGAATTAATAAAAATCTATCATCGACTGCCCCGGGCAATGCAGGAGATGTTTATTAAAAATATCGACGCCGACTTTTTAAAATGCATCTGTGAAATCTGTCTTAACGTTATAAATTGTAATGTATCAATGAAACCACCTCAGAAGGCTCGCCTACGCCGTTACAAGAACATAATACGTGCACTCGCTCGTAAAAGTCAAACTGTAGCGAAGAACAAACGAATTATTGTACAAACAGGAGGGTCATTTCTCCCCATCTTATTTTCAGTTTTGGGTCCTTTACTGACTAGATTAATATAATGAAGAAAGTGGTAGTGATTCCCCACGAGGTGTACGCTTCACTGCAAAGGAATCCAGACACGGTTCTAGATCCCCGTAAAAGCAGACTTAAAAGAATGAAAAGCGAATTGCTAGCCCTATTAAACAGTGAAAAAACACCTGATGAGAAAAGAATCTTATACCAAGAAGCTCTGCAGAAATTTCTTCACGAGTACGAAAATTATAAGAGCCCTACAGAGATTCCTGTGGTTATTAGGCACAGCACGGGGGACGATGGACATGGCGACATAGGATCTGTGCCCGACGATACAGCTGGCCAACCAAAAATTAAGGGATTAGCGACACAACATATCGAGCGTGTATTAAAAAGCACCCTCCCACATACATTGAGGAGTAAAGGCTGAAGTCTTTATAGTCTATTGAATGAGGATCCAGCCATACAATGGACCGATACAGGCGAGATCATTGTGGAAGGATCAAAGGTACAGGGATCGAATATCGTAGACATTGTCCATGATCTGGTGAGAAAGTGGGATAGGCCATCACCATCAGGATGGAAGCATATTAAAGCAAGGCTACAACAAATAAATGTCCCTAAAACGCTGATAGGAATTCTGAACAGGTTAAAAGACTTGGAACATGCAACGCATGTGGCACAATTGAAGACGCCGTCACCCCCGGCGGTAACACCTTTAAAGAGGAGAAAGAAGAGGTTAAACAACGGTCAACCCTACCCACGTGCCTCTAAAATACGCAAATGGCTAACGTATTAACTAAACGCTATTATGACATTTCTAACCCAGCCTCCTACGGCGGCGTAGATAGACTGTACAGAAGTGTTTACGGAGTAGGGAAAAAAGATGTTGAAAGATTTTTGAGGGAGCAGGACCCTTATACGCTTCATAAGCCTGTGAGAAAAAGGTTTAAAACAGCCAAGACAACGGCTTCCTCGATTGATTCCATTTGGCAAGCAGATTTAACAGACATGCAAAGATATTCTGTGTATAACGATGGTTACCGCTACATTCTATTCATAATAGACGTATTCTCTAGATATCTGTGGCTAGTTCCTCTGAAAAATAAATCACCTGAAACAGTTGCTAAAGCCACCAAAACGCTAATGTTAAAAGAAAACAGGGTTCCTGGCTATTTTTGTACGGATATGGGGAAGGAATTTATAGGCCGTGCTTTTCAGAACATGTTGACAGAGTTTAATATCAGCTATTACACAACCAATTCTATACATAAGGCTTCTTTAGCTGAAAGAGTTCAGTGCACCATAAAGGAACGCATACACCGTTATTTTACACATAAAAACATGTACAGATTTCTAGACATTCTGGAATCATTGGCATCATCCTACAACCGCTCACACCATCGCACGATTGGGACAACACCTAACGAAGTTTTAGAAAGAGGTACGCTCCGGAGAAGAGATGGATCACCAACACCACCACCACACTCGGCGCGCTTCAAAATCAATGATTATGTAAGGCTGTCGCGTTCGGGGAATAAATTCGCAAAGGGTTTTGAGCAAGGATGGACACGCGAGATTTTTAAAGTTAGGGCTATGAGACCTAAAGGTGAGATAATGATGTATTACATTGAAGATTTGAATGGGGAAGAAATCTCAGGAGGCTTTTACCGCGAGGAATTGCAGAAAGTTGCGTTTAATTTAGGAAAAAATGTGTTTAAAATTGAGAAAATTTTAGGAAGCAAAGGTTCAGGAAAGAGAAAAATGTACCTGGTGAAATGGCTAGGGTACCCAGAAAGCTTCAACACCTATATAAAAGCTGATGCAATAATGAAGCTTAAATAGTATGCAACATGGCTCCTAACCATTTCTACGTCACACTCCGTCCTCCTCGTCCCTGTCTGTACACCCTAACAACACACTAGCCAACTTTGTAACAGAACTCCACGGGCACATTGAATTGGGTCGTGATTCGTATGAGGTGGGGATATGCGAAATTCAGCTGGACACCATCTTTTTAAATATTGAACAAAAGAAACCGTTTTTACGATTCTTAGAGACATTGACGAGTGTGAAAAAGCTGGGGTAGCTATGGATGAAACTATACGTATCGCTCGGACTAAGGTTGCACGGTATTACAGTACAGAAGTAAGACTAGGACCGGGTCAATATGGTTCGGTCGAGGATGTTGTGAGAGACTTAAACGTAAGTTTAAGAAACTCAAACCTTACGAATGATTTAGTATAGGAAATCGTAAACAAAGGAAACCCTGCACATACACTAATCCTAAAATCAAAGACTAACAGACGTATTAAAGACCGTAGAATGTTCAAAATTCTAACTAATGGCCGATATAGCGCAGCCTTCCAAAGAGACACATTTCACGAGACACAGCATGACTTGTCCAGATTAATGTATCAATTGAAGATGGAGAAATTGGCTGAAAGGTCCCCAGACATGTGCTATATTTACAGTAATATAGTGGAGCACCAGTTTGTTGGGGATACCCAGGCACGCCTGCTGCGCATTGCTCACATCCCCAACCATAGAGGAAGGAGTTTGAGTATTACATATGACAGACCCCATTATGTGAATGTCGCAACTAATTTAATAACCAATATCTCAATATATATAAGAACGATTGAGGGTGAAAACTTCCCATTCGGTAACGGGAGCTTAACAGTGAAGCTACACTTTCGACGCACTGAGTTATAATGGATAGAAAGCCTTTCACCGTCTATCGAGGGGTGAGATACCAGCGCGGTAGTGGACTTGGATTCATTTTTTCATCCATACTACGTACGGCTGTTCCTTTGCTGAAGAAGGGTGCCAGATACCTCGGAAGGAAAGCGCTACAATCAGGTCTTAACACTGCAGAAGACATATTGGCCGGAGCTAAACCTAAAGAAGCTCTAAAAAAACATTTAAAGCGTACACGGGACGAAATCATCAAAGATGCAAAGAGAAAAATGCGTGGTGGCGGGAAGAAGAAGAGGGCTGCCCGGAAGAAAGGGTCACGTGGTATTAAACGTAAAAGGCTATCAAAAAAGAAGTGCTGTAAGCGAATGAAACCTATGGTTGACCACTTTTTTGACTGATATAAGCTAAGGACATTGATCTCATGAATCATAGTTTGTTTACTACTTGTCGAGAGAAGAGGCACTATTTCTAATTCGCCATGGCACGCTTCATCCACCCATGTAGTTCACAATGCTGTAAATCGGAGCTGTCCCTTTTTGAGCTGCCTCCAACTCAAGTTTCTATTGAGCACAGTGATTTTATTACAATTAACCCTTTAAACACAATTAGTTCCCCGAGTGCACCTATAGAATTCGTGATACCCAGCTCAGGCCCTTACTTTTTTGATCCAAGCTGTGTGCACATGTACGCTAAGCTACGTATAACCCATTCTGATGGAACGGTCTGCGATGACAAATATGCTGTATACCCTGAAACAAACTTTCTGCACTCCATATTCAACCAGTGTGACGTATATTTAAATCAGTCCAACATATCGGCAGGCACGGGGTACTATCATCTACGAGCCTATCTGGAAAATGTCCTCAACTTTTCCAAAGAAGCGAAGGCTACCTTTTTAAGTGCCGAGGAATATTATCAAACTACAGATGAAAGTAGTATAAAGGACAAATTTAAAAATTCTAAAAAGAAAATTTACGAGTGTTTTGGACGGCTGCACACAGATTTCACTTTCCAGGAGAAGTTGTTTGTGAACGGGGTGGATATGAAAATAAAGCTCACCCGCACGAGTCCTGAGATCTGCTTAAATTTGGATGCTGATCAAGAAGAGGGTGCAAACCCTGTTGTGGTTCACATTATGGACACATACCTCCGCGTACGGCGAGTGAAATTAAGTTCACCAAAACAACTAGAAATTGAGAAAAATTTACTAAACGCTACAGTGAAATATCCTATTAACAGAGTACATATCAAACTATATACGGTGCCTGCAGGGTTGGCATCGAAGCAGATAGAAAACATTGCCCTGGGAAATCTTCCTAAAAGGATATTAATCGGAATGCAGGACCATACTTCGGTGAATGGAAAATATAAAAAGAGTGCCTTTAAATTCGAGAATTTCGGACTTAAAAATATAACTCTATACGTTAATGGCATTGCTTTGGGTGGAACAATGGGTACGGACTATTCATCAGACGCTGTGTTACCTCTTTGCGCCAGAGCCTATAGTAATCTGACCCATATTGCAGGTGATTGTGATGAGCTTGGTAATGGGGTAACGCAGGAAGAATTCATTGATCAATTTAACCTTTATCCGTTTGACATTACACCTGACTTATCTGCTAGCGTAAATACGCATTTAAGCCCACAGCAGAGCGGAAACATCTGTGAGGCTGGAATTCACCAAGCCTATAGACGCGCCTATTAGTGTACTAGTATATCTCGAATCGCAAGCCCTAATAGAAGTAGATAGATTTAGGAGCGTTATCACTGACTTTTAAAATGGATGCTAATACACTTCAGAAAGTAATGAATAGTGAACGAGTCACACGTTCCAAATTTATCGGCGTGTTTGCGAAGAATGAAACATTGAGTTTGCCAAGTACGCGAGAATGCGGTAGTCTTATTGTGAACAAAGATGTCATCGGTAATGAAGGGATTCATTGGATCGCTGTCTATTTTAAAAATAGACAGCGCCTGTACTATTTTGATTCACTCGGTACTCAACCCTGGAGTGACCCTATTATTGTAAAATTTCTCGCTCAGTTACACATTCCCGAAGTTGTATGGAACCCGTTTCGTATACAATGATATTTTAGTAATGCTTGCGGAATGTACTGCGTCTCATTTCTCATGCATATGTCATGTGATAAAGAATTCATACATTTTTAAAATTTATTTGACCCGTGTCACACTCGCCGCAACGATGAAATGGTATGCAGACAGATAAAAATCCGTTTACCAATTGTACGTACTCGTTGTATAGTATAATGTTTTTGTTCGTGTGTGTATATTTGTAACAGTATATTCTGTAGTTTAAGATGGTTATTGTACTGATTTCTTTCATTTAATAAATTTATGAAAATATTTTGTCTTCTTACCACAAAAAGATCGAAAAACACTTACATTATTTCGGTGTGACATTCATTATGCTGACTGATCAGTATATCCTCCGTATTCATCACACGAGATTCTTCAAAAGATTATATAACACGTGTCAAATCCTCATTGGACCTTAAAGGAATAATGTTCATATTGATTCTTTTTTAATAAAAACATATACAGAGTGTACAGACAGACCCCATTATGTGAAGATATCTTTGGTTCGAAACTCATTTAAGAGGTAAATCCGAATAACATTTAAAACACGCAAAAGATTGCCATAAAAATTTCGGTTTTAGCATAATGGTGAGTATATAAAATATATATAAAATCATGTTTCTTGTGAATAAATTATAGACACTTACATTTCTATGGTAGTCCCTTGCGTCGGATTGTAAGGAGCGTCACTGCAAATATCTTCAACGGTTTGCGTTGGAAATAATTCATCACGGTCAATCGCGTTAAAAAGATTAATTGCAGTCAATGCTGCAGTGTCACCTTCTTCATACAAATCCGGGAAAACGTAAAGTTCGTGGTCCATGGTGGAGGGAATGCACTGGCAGAGGGAATGATTATTCACTGACGCGAAAATAGCTACTGTTACTCCGAACTCAAAAATATTTCCTTTTATATGCACAATCGCCAAGCTCCGCCCCAAAAGATTAAGGCCACATGTTCGTAGTGATTGGTTGCCAGTGTAGCTGGGTGGAGCTATGATAAGTTTGTGTACCAATCGTAACACCGCTATAAGCCGGTCCGGTCGAGTAATGGCATCTTTATATTTTCTCCAATAGATTTAATGCTCGTATTACCCCTTGCTGTCTTTACCATGTCAATATTTTTCCCCCACTATTCCGGATCATTAGTCACTAATGTAATCGAGAGGATTTTATAATAAAGAAATTATAAATATATCCATTCCTTTAATTATATTTTTTAAAAAGAAAAGAGCATTCGATTTCCACGTTAAACTGTGGGTCTAAGGCCGAGTGAAAACCTTAACCGTTGTTACAATTCGGGGAAGAGCTAGTTGTTATTATTACTAAAGAGAAAAATCGTGCATTAACATGTTTTGCGGTCATACTACCCCCGGATCAAATGATCCTGTTATTTTAAATCCGGTTCAATAATCAAATGATCCTGTTATGTTGAAATGTGGAAGAGTGAGCAACGATTCCCTGACGAGATGTATTTCTTGAACTGATCCACAGAACAGATGTTCACATCTTCTGAAGGCTCCACGCGCCACAGATCTTATAGACAATGCAGGTCCTGTATATGAGCTTTAATTATCTCGATGAAATAGTGAGCAATCATTCCCTGACGAGATGTATTCTGAATCACGTTAAACTGTAGTCTAAGGTCGGTGAAAAGCTTTCCAATTCGGCGAGAAAGAGTTAATTATTATTACTACTGTAATTTGTACCACCCTATATATATATATCCATTCCTTTATTTATTTAAAAGAATGAACAAAAACTCTCTCTCTCTATTCATATATATATATATAATTATTAGTACTTTCAGGTTTGCCCACTCATGCACCTTGTTTCTTTCGCTGATTATTATTTAATATAATTGTGTGTATATCTTTCAATAACAGAGATGTTATCTAAGAATATGACACCATACAAATTACGCGTAAATAAATAAAAAACATTTTCTTCGCTTCGAATGTGTCTCATTGTAGACAACAACAAAATTAAGAATCGGAGTGAAGTGAGGTTTATCCCGAGTAGACTGGAAAAAGGTCAAATCGCGGTTATTTTGTTCCTTCAAAAAGGCCTCTGGGCAAACAGGTGTGATTCGAGTCGGGAGCGTTTCCTCGTCTCGTGTGTGTGTGTGTGTGTGTGTGTGTGTGTGTGTGTGTGTGTGCACGATTTGTTCATTCGTTTATTATATATACAAACACAGATGGGGTGAGAAGCTTGGGGGGGAGGAGGAGGAGGGGGGACGACCGTGTGTTTCGAGTTGACCAGATTCTCGGAAATCCTTTCCTCGTGAAAGGAAAAACAGCGCTTAATGATTAATTTCTTATATTGAATAATTAATTTCTTATAATAATTGATTCTCCTAAAAGGAGAAAATTCATTTGTTTTACATTATTTAGCTTCATTTGGTTTAAATTAATATACGTTTGGCATTTTTTTTTCTGATTTTCATTCACATGATATGTACAGAGGCGTGTGTGTGTGCGTGTGTGTGTGTGTGTGTGTGCACGATTTGTTCATTCGTTTATTATATATACAAACACAGATGGGTGAGAGATTTGCGGGGAATGGACGACCGTGTTTTGAATTGTCGTTTATTTTCACCTATCTTCGTAAGTTTTTCTTTTATTGTTTAGTGATTTTTTAATGTTTTATTCACTTTAAGGTGAAAATCCATTTATATATATATATATATATATATTATATATATATATATATAAGGAATGACAAAATTAAATAGACACGGTTATTATGATTCTTTCTATATATATATATATATATATATATTATATATATGGTAAGGAGAAAGTTGTTCATTTGTGAGTATTTCGTCTGAACTAATATTTTGACGTTCGCGAAGGGTGAGAAGTTTGTGGGGAATGAGGGAGGAGGGGGGACGACCGTGTGTTTTGAATTGTCGTTTATTTTCACCTATCTTCGCAAGGTTTCTTTTCCTTTCCCACTGTTATTCAATTGTGGTATTTATAATAAAATAGGAATTAAGTGATTTATTGTGTAAAGAGCGTGTGTTTAAATTACACTGGTATGCATCAATTTTGCTGTGAAGGGTTTTGTAAGTGATTCTTGTAGAGTTTTTCCTGCTGATTTCGAATCTGTAATCCGTTTTTCTCAATCAGCTCACGTTATCCGGCTGTGGCCTCATAAGTAAAATAGAATTTTTCGTGATTTTGTCAAAGCGGAATTGGAACAGTAACATCTATCATCACTTGTTTCACTTGTATAATATCTTTTTTTACTTTTCAGGCATATAGATAAAATATTTCATAATGAATAGAGCGTGTAAAAATGATCCCAATAGATTCTGCTACATATGTGGGACGGTTACCATGCCAAATAACCAGTCCCAAATCACTAAATTTGTGAAGACAATGTATAGAGCATACTTTGGAATTAAGCTAGGGGACCAGGACAAAATTTCGCCCCTCATATGTGCTGCAAGACGTGCATTGAAAATTTGAGAAGATGAAGCAAAGGCAGAGCGAAATATTTGCCTTTTGGAATTCCCATGATTTGGAGAGAAGGAAAGGATCACGTGACAGATTGCTATTTCTGCATGACAAACCTCCAAGGTGGGCTTATAAATTTATTTTTCTTAAATATTTTGAAATCCTCGTATGAAACTTGACATAATATTCACCATAATGTAATATTCACCATATATAGCATAATATTCACCATAATGGTAATCATACATTTACATATACATATTGTTATAGAAAATACATTTACACATACATATTGTTATACAAGTTACATTTACATATACAATGATTGTATATTTTCTTTCTTTTTCATTCATATTGTCCCCGAAGGAACAATATGAATGAAAAAGAAAGAAAATATACAGACTCCATCGACCTATTTCATATCTTACAGCCTTCCCTCACGAGCCGCCACTGTCTGAATGCTTCTTCTATTTCATATACAAGTTTTATATCCATGTTTCTGTGTTTCTATTTTCAGGAGTTAACAAGAAGAATAAACACATTGTTGTATACCCTGACATTCCTTCTGCTATGAGACCTGTACCCCATGGTCCTGGAATTCCAATACCCGACCCACCTCAAACCTTGGACTTCGATGATTCTGATGATGAATCAATGACCAATGCCAATGACCAGTCCCAGTCGTATATACCTCAAAATACCGCTTCAAATGAGCCGAGGCCTCTCAACCAGGCCAAACTTAATGATCTTACCAGGGATTTAGGACTTTCCAAATTAGCTGCCGAGATCTTGGGCTCACGACTTCGAGAGGACAACTTGCTGGCTCCGGGAACAACATTCTCCTGGTATAGGAAACGAGAGGAAGAATTCCGCAAGTTTTTTGCAGTGCACGAAAATACCTCTTCCTTAGTGTACTGCTGCAATGTTGAGGGGCTAATCGAATCCTTGGGCCTGCCATATAACGCATCAGAATGAAGGCTATTTATAGACTCGTCTAAACGAAGTTTGAAAGCAGTACTTCTCAACATTGGGAATAGGGTTACATCAGTCCCTGTAGCACATTCCGTACAACTTACTGAGAGCTACGATAACATGAAAATTTTACTGGATGCTCTCGTATACGACCAACATAACTGGAGGATCTGTGGAGATTTGAAGGTAATACTAATATCATAAGTAAACTATTGCTATTGACTATGTTGTTTTTCCAAAGGTTATTTGAGAGCGTATAAGAACACTTAACTTCCCCACAGAAGTGACACAGTCCAATGCATAGATTTTTTTATCTGATAGAACAAATTCTCTAAATTCTTTAAATATTTTCATTTTTTTGTTCAGATTGTGGCATTTGTATTGGGAATGCAAGGGGGATACACGAAATACCCATGTTTCCTCCGCAAATGGGATAGCCGAGCGGATGAGAAGCACTATGCACAGCGTGAATGGGCATCCAGGGAGAATTTTGAACCTGGGTCGCATAATGTCGTTTCAGTGCCCCTTGTACCACCAACAAAAATTTTGCTCCCACCACTTCATATTAAGCTGGGCTTGATGAAAAATTTCATCAAATCAATGAATAAGGAGGGTTCATCATTCCGATATCTCGAGAGTAAATGTCCTCATATATCTGATGCTAAACTAAATGCTGGGGTTTTTGATGGTCCTCAAATTCGAACTTTGATCAAGGATACTCAGTTCGAAAACGCAATGACTCCAACTGAGAAGAATGCCTGGCAGGCATTCAAATCAGTTGTCACTGATTTTCTTGGCAAGCGTAGAAGTCCAGAATACGAGTTCATTGTCGAAAACTTGATGGAAGCTTTCAAAGCTCATGGGTCGCGCATGTCCATAAAAATGCACTTTTTTTTATCCCACTTGGACTATTTTCCTGAAAATTGCGGGGATTATAGTGAGGAACAAGGTGAACGATTTCACCAAGATATCAAAATAATGGAAGAGAGGTACCAGGGAAACTGGGATATCAATATGCTGGCGGACTATTGCTGGTGTTTGAAGCGAGACGTGCCCGAAGAAAAACACAGACGGAAAGCCAAAAAAACTTCATTCCTTCCTCAATAAACTTTTTTCCATATTCATTGTATGAATAAAAGTATTTATTCACACGTTTTCATTTTTCACGAGTGTTCTTATAATATTACTCGTATCTACAGTGTTTAAGCTAAAAAAATCAATAAATTTGGGGATAAAATTGGACTTATAATAAATGGCCAATAGAGAAAAAACCTGACCTGATTGAGGAAAACCAATGTCATTTTCGAATTCAGCATGGTCGAATTATATAATATGAGTTGAAAAATCTCTCACAGCAGACAAAAAAAAGTTCATATGCATACCAGTGTTATTTATTTAATAAACAGATGAATCTTCTTAATTCCAACAATTAAAAGAAATTCTGTATTGATTAACTACCATCATATAAATATATTGTGGTATTTTAATTAATATATGGTTTAATTTAATAAATATTGCTATCTGGCAACTCAGTCTTCGATTAATTAAATATATAGCACAAACTGGCAACTCAGCCTTCTATTAAATACATGGCGCTATCTGGTAACTCAGCCGGATTAGAGGTCTATAAAAGAGCGAGAAGCTGATGACGGAGTCATACAAGCTCGGCTCCCAGCCGAGCAAGGACCTCTGGTCCTTTCTCTTTCTGGCCCTTTGGGAAAACCCCTTAGAGGCCTCTTAGGTTAGGTATACGAAAATAGCTTGGGGAGAACTCCGCCTCCAAGCCCTTGCAATCGGCAACAAAGGTTGATACTCTCTCTCTCTCTCTCTACCCCTTCAGGTGTACCCCTCCCCCCTTTGCTCCTTCTAAGCCAACTTGCTGATTAGGAGCCTATAAGACAACGCCTACTCGGCTGAAGTCTTAATATGCACTTGGCTCCTGCCAGGTGAACACCTCTCCTCCTTTCTCTCTTCCTTTCTCTCCTTTCTCTTTGGGGATAACGCCGCCTCCAAGTTTCGCACCTGCAGCATCCCCCCACCCCCCTTTGCAGGGATTTTTTGCAACACCCCACCCCCCTTTGCAACATGTTGCATAACACCCCCGCCCCCTTTGCAACACCCCCACCCCTCTTTTGCAACACGGTGCATAACACCCCACCCCCATTTGCAACATTGCAACATTACGTAATAAATTGCGACATTCCTGCACTCTCCCCTTTTTCGGCTATACTACTGATGTAATTTCCCTGAAGAGTTCCTTGTTCCATGCACGGTCTGTGTTTAACATATAAGTTTCTCAGGGGACCATTCTGAGTTTGTATTATATATATATATATATATATATATATTAAAGGTGATTTTACTTTTCACATTCAATACGTATATGATATATATGTATTAATAAATAAATAATTTAAATAATAAATAATTTTATGCATGAAATCAATTTCTTCCTGCATTTTAATGTTTCATGGAGGGCTCAAACTCGTAAATGTCATCAGTGCGATGAGTGAGTTGGATGATGTCCACTTCTGCCAAAGTTTGCACAATATTTCTTTTGGATTTGATGTGGGAGGAGGTCTTTTTTTTATGCAAGTATGAAAACGTTCCTGGACGTGTAAAGTGAGGTATGAAAGGATGCAGTCTTCTTACAACGCATGATCGTTAAACTGGAATTTTCCTTCATGAAACTGGAAAAAGGAGAAATATGTATTTTTGGGGGGGTAATTCAGAAGTCCCTCGACAAGTATGAAGCCAGTCTTTCAATTGTATATGCCAATATCTTTCATGCGCTCATTTTATTCTTGCGTGGCTTCTGTAACTCTTACCTGCAGCATGAATAAATCCCCCAAACCAGAGAATATATATAAAAAGTTTAATATTACATTTCGACAATAAATTAAACTAAAATGCGAAAAAATAAAACCTTTTCCATTTTCAAACAAGAAACTCAAATTTTTAAACAGAACCCAAATTTTTATTTTTTTTTAAATTAGTAACAAAAAATAATAATTTGTTGATTTTTCTAGGAGCTAAAAATAATTTATTTTACTTTTATTTTTTATCTTTAAAAAGCTCAAAAAAATTTCTGATTTTAAGTTTTTCTTAATTTTAGAAATTAAATGAAAATAAAGAAAAAAATTTTGAAGTTTGGGGTGAGGTGGGGTGGGGTGCGATGAGGGGAAGTGTTTTTAAGTTTTAAATTCTAAAAAGTAATAAATTGTCATATTACGAAGGTTTAATTAATTTTATAAAACGATATATAGTATAACCTTAGTTTAACTTACGCCCGAATTGTTCATTCTGACTAAGGTCAAGCTTGTTGCCCCGCCTTAAACGTACAGCTTAACGTACAATCCAAACCACGACCCACCGAGAAAGTAAGAAATTACAAAGTCCTCGCACGTAATGTATATTCCCCCAACATTGTCCCAACGTATGATGCTCCTAAGAATTGTAAATATCTTGTTTTACCTGATATCTACCGTTTGACGTTTCTGTTAACAATTTTAAAATTCTTAAATCATTAAAATGCCCGTCCTCCCTTCGTATTTACGAATCTCTGTGTAATAAGTTTTTGAACTCTAATTTAAACATTGATTCTGGCTGTTACTCCCTTTATATTAATTAGAATAACTACCTACTAAATTTTCCCTCGCGACCTTGCAGTTTCTTGTGGCTGTTCAAGTGAGCATAGATATGTTGGTTTACTCTTGTGATTTTTCGTTTAACTTTTTATTCCGTTTAATTTTTTATTTGTGAAGTTTTTTAACAATTTTACGTTTGAATGTCTTTAGTTTTAAGTTTTATTTTTATCATTCGTATATTTTTTGTCATTTATATATTTTTTACTTTTGATTTGATTTTGGCTTATGCCTGTTTCCACTTTGTAATTTTAATTTTTATTCCTGAACAGTTTTAATTTTGTACTCTAGATTAGTTTTTAACTCTCGACATTTATATTTTTTGTCATGTATTAATTTTAGCTTTTATTTATTAGGCCTTGAAAATGAGTAGAGTTGCCCGAAACGTCGGCTGCAGCCAAATATAATGACTTTTTTGCTCTACGTCTTCGTTTTTATCCTAAATGTAAAACTACGTCTCCTTAGGAGGGATCCTATTTCATATATATAATATATATATATATATATATATATATATATATATATATATGTACAGTATATATATATATATATATATATATATATATATATATATATATATATATATATGTACAGTATATATATATATATATATATATATATATATATATATGTACAGTATATATATATATATATATATATATATATATATATATATATAATCATACAAGACACCACACTCAGCGTAAAATTTTTAATTTAAGCCTTTGCTGAGAGTCACAGGTGTAGTGTTTTCTATACGTACAAGGTGGGCCGTAAGTTTCCCTACATAGGAAAAATTAAACGTTTGTTTTTATGTTTCAGATACCCTAAGAATATGCGTTTGACGTAAGATCTTGTTTACTGATGAAGCAAATTTTTACGTCAATGGAGAGGTTAATCGGCAAAACATACGTTATTGGAGTAATGCTAACCCTAACTGGCTGAGTCCGACGAAGATGCAAGGTGCCGGTAAAGTGATGGTGTGGGCCGGGATATGGGGTGACAGAATTATTGGACCAATTTTTGCCAGTGGAAATCTTAATGCCGAAAGGTATCTTAACATGTTGCAAGAAGAGATTTTCCCATCCCTGCTAAACGAGGAAGGTAACTTCCCAGTTTACTTCCAGCAAGATGGAGCTCCACCTCATTATGGTCTTCACGTGCGTCGGTATTTGGATCAGCAGCAGTTTCCGGATGCTTGGATTGGTCGGCGTGGTCCTGTGGAGTGGCCTCCCAGATCCCCAGATCTCACCCCCTTGATTTCTATCTTTGGGGGCACTTGAAGGCCATGGTGTATCAGGAAAAGATACGAGACATAAATCATCTAAAGGAACGTATCACCAACGCCATTACAAGCATAACGTCAACTGTGCTAATGCGTGTTCATCAACAGTGGGGAACACGTATTGAAATGTGTTTTCAAAACAATGGCAACCATGTAGAGCATATTATATAAATAAAAATGGTTGTCCATAAAAAAGTTTATTTTTCCTATGTATGGAAACTTACGGCCCACCCTGTAGAGTGCATTTCAACCTCCATCTACTAAGACATTTATTTATAAAGTTTTCTACTCAACTTCTTCGTTTGGGAAAGAGGTTGAAACTTCAAAATTTCCCTCAACTTTCTCGCAAAAGACTTTATAACTTCCTACTTTCTAAGTACTCGCGATACACTTCGGAAAACTTTCATTTTAAAAGATATTAAGTACACCTAATTGGTTTTATTTTCTTATATTATACGGGACTGCTTTGAACGAGGCTTTTAATGGTTGGTGTAATATATGACGATAAATTTACATATTTTCTTGACAAAAAAGAAATTACTCATATATATACACAGTATATATATATAAGAGGAGAGGAGGGGCGACAAGCTTGACGTTCGTGAAATAAGGAATCATCGCGCGGAACATTTGAAAGGTTGAAAGGTATATATATATATATATATATATATATATATATATATATAGGGCACTCAATATATTTTGCCCCACCCTTTTTTCTTAGCTAAATAATAGGCCATGGGGCTGAAATATCTTTTGGGCCGTAAGTTTGAACTTTCTGCGCTTCATATAACAGGATTTTTCCACTTTGAACCTCCCCTCCTTGTATAAAACCGCTTTTAAACACCCTTGTATAAAACCGTTGGTTAACGCAGTTTCGAAAATGGCGTCTGACAGTGATGTGCGTCGGAAACAGAGAGCTGTTATCGAGTTTTTAACCGCAGAGAAGGAAACAGTTGGAAATATTCACACACACCTACAAAATGTTTATGGAAATACTGTTGATGATCGAAGCACAGTTGGACGCTGGTCTAAACGTGTGAGATCATTGGAGAGAGGGAGAGCCAGCCTCGATGATGAGCCACGCAGCAGTCGCCCGGCATCTGCTGTGACATCTCACACTGTGCAACGTGCTAACAGCATTATTCGGTCAAATCGGCGCGTCACATACAAGGAGCTATCACTGGAGCTAGGAATTAGTGAAGGAAATGTGAATACGA